>CAOGCB010875501.1:0-13347 GCA_948266635.1 Cnidoscolus chayamansa | reverse complement strand
TGGATATTGTTACACGAGATAATTTGGCTGGAAGATATTTTTGTTCCCATAAAATATCTGATGCACACTCAGCAAAAGAACATGTACTTTTTGATGACGTGGCAATATCACTTTCCCTTTTCGATCTTTCTATTGTTCTACAGTGCACAGATATTTTTCCAACGCTTCTTCTCCACTCGCACCTATTAACGCGTGCTTGATTTATTAGTTGACTAAATATTCCCTCCTAGTAAATGTTTCTTAAAATAATTTAAAGTATTTATAATGGGCTTGGAATATAAATAGCTCTGAAATTCCATTATTTTAGAACAAAATTAAAATAATTCTTTAATTTTTATGTTAATTTAAATTTTAATCTGCTTATTTAATTATATTCTTAATCTTCTACTAGCAAAAGGTTCCTTATTTTGTTTTTCTTAAATTAAAATTTATCTTAAATATAATACAGAAAAAATATATATATATAGTAAAAGCTATTAGGAATTAGGGATTTGGGTTTTTTTAAGAAGTATTTTATAATTTTCCGGTAGTTAAAACAATTTGTAGAAAATTAGAGTTCTTTATATAATTTATTTATATTAATTATAAAGTACAAATTTATTTTTATATTTTTTTTAGAGAAATATGGTGGTTTAGATATTATGACGTCGATTTCCTATCAAAATTCAATATATTCTCAAAGCTTTTTAGAGGGAGAGACTAATTGTTGAAAAATAAAATCAGATTAAGAACAAAATAGAAAATATATAAATTTAAATAAATGTAATTGATGTACAAACCATAAATTCCTGTATAAAATTACAAATCTCATTCATGAATAATATATAGAAAATAAATGAATAATTTTTTCCTTCAATTACATGGTATCAGAGCAGGTAATGATCCCAAATTGATCATTATTTGTCTGTTCATCACTTACCAAGCCAATCCAAACCAAAACCAAATCAGTTTCAATCAGACCAAACCAACTCAAATCGAACCAAATCAACTCAAATCGAACCAAATCAATCAATCAAACCGAAACAGAATCCGAACCAAACTTGAACCCATGTCGACGGCCAGCACAGCAACCTCGGAGGGTGGCATCACCGATGAACTGACCATGCAAATTGCCAGGTTACTCAGGAACGGCATCGGCAGTCTCCCAGCACCGACTCAACCTTCCAACTCCGAGAAGGTCGCTGTGAGCATCAAACTCAATGGAAAAAACTACCCGTTGTGGGCACGACTCATGTGAGTCGAGATCGGCGTCCGAGGCAGAACCGGTTACATCACAGGAGCAACGTCGGCGCCTCCAACTACAGATCCAGGATGTCTCCGTTGGGAACAGGAGGATCTTGGCGTCTTTTCATGGATCCTCCAGAATGTTGAATCAAATCTGATCAATAACATCGCCGAATACCAGTCTTCGAAATCGCTATGGGATGCCCTCGTCGTGACATATGGGAGCGGCGGCGACTCCTTACAAATCTATGACCTGCACAACCAAGCGAGTCGTCAAATTTAAGGAACACAGACACTCGAACAATACTGGAACAATTTACAGGGGTTATGGATGGCGATAGATCGCCGGCGGCCGAATCCTATGAAATCAGACGAGGATATAACAATATACAATCGCATCACACAAGAGAACAAGTTATTTAATTTTCTGGGAGGGTTAGATACCAGTCACGATAACATACGGAGAGAGATTCTCCGTCGGGAACCCCTTTCATCAATGGAATCGGCGTATGCAACAGTGCGCAAAGAGGCCATCAGGCTTCGGATCTTGAAGCCGGCAACCAACAGTGACACTGATTCGACATCATTGGAGGGTTTAGGCGTCAGACTTCTCACCAGAAACCCTAATCGCGCTCACCGACTGCGCACAGACATCAGCAAAGGAGTCGACAAGGAGAAACTCCATTGCAGTCACTGTGGTATGTTGAAGCACACACAGGAAACATGTTTCAAGTTAGTCGGATTTTCCGACTGGTGGGAGGATGGTCATAAGCTAGGGAAACCAAAGAAAGGTAAGGCCGCCATCACCGTGGGCAGCAATGAAGCCACTGACAACGGACGAGGTAACACAGAAGGAAGGTTCACGGCGATAGAGCTCAGCGAAGGAAGCAGCGCCCAACAGATAGATGAAGGTAATGAACTCGGGCGAGTAGGGTTATCAGATGCAGGAGGCGCGGGCGTGGGGCTTGGGTCACAGCCCATGATCCCAAGCCCATCACCTTTAAATGAATACAATATGCCCAGGTTTGTTTTTCAGGGCCTAACCTATGGGCTTCAGACTCTTAGCCCAATTGCAGGCCTTATCCAAAATTTTAATATAAATGGGCCTTCTTCACAAGCCCATAAAAAGGAAAATGGCTGGATCTTTGATTGTGGAGCCACAGATACAATGACTTATGACTCCACTGATATAATTAAGCCCTCTCACACCAGGAAATAAAAAATACAGACAGAAAATGAGGGTTTTTCAGAAGTCAAAGGGGCAGAAACAACAGAGATTTCTTCTCAAATTAAACTTTCAAATTGTTTATATGTTCCCTCACTCTTATGCAAGCTGCTTTCAATTAGTCATGTTACCCGTGAATTAAACTGTCCAGTACTCATGTATCCTTATTTTTGCCTCTTGCAGGATATTCCTACACGGGAGATCATTGGGCGTGGCACTGAAAAAGGTGGATTGTATTATGTTGATGAGGTGGCATACCACGGGACTGCAGATCTTGCTCACGGATTGACTAATAAACAACTTTGGTTGTGGCACCGGCGATTGGGACATCCATCTTTAGGGTATTTAAAATTGTTATTTCCATCATTATTTTCTAGCAATATAGACTTTTCTTGCAAAACATGTATACTTGCAAAGAGTCATCGAACTACTTTTAAACCTAATAATACCCGAACTGAGTCATTTTTTTCTATAGTACACTCTGATGTTTGGGGCCCCGCTCCTCATACCCAAAATTCTCTGTTTCGATATTTTGTCCTATTTATTGATGACACTACTCGTATGACATGGATCTATTTGCTAAAAAATAAATCTAAGGTACCCGAAAAATTTATTGCTTTTTATCACATGGTACAAACTCAATTTCATAAACATATTCAAGTACTCAGAACTGACAATGGGGGGGAATATGTAAACTCTTCTCTTCAATCTTTCTGCACACAATACGACATTATCCACCAAACCACTTGTCCTAACACACCACAATAAAATGGTGTGGCTGAAAGAAAAAACCGAATTCTTCTTGAAATCACCCATGCCCTCATGCTTGAATCCCATGTTCCCCACCATCTTTGGCCTGAAGCTGTCACTACTGCCACCTATCTCCTTAACCGTCTTCCCACAAAAATCCTCAACTTCAAAACACCAATTCAAGCCTTGTCCACCCATATCCCATCTCCACCTGTCTCATCACTTCCACCAAAAATATTTGGGTCCATTGTCTTTGTCCATATCTCCAAAACCGATCGAATCAAGTTTGACCCTTGTGCTTTAAAATGCGTGTTTGTTGGTTATGCTGTTCATCAGAAAGGTTATCGTTGCTATCATCCCCTTACCCGTCGCATGTATGTCACTATAGATTGCAACTTTGTCGAAACCGAATATTACTACTCAAACCCTCTCAGGGATCAGGGGCAGAGTCTTAGTAATCCACTGAGATGGTTGTGTGAGCCAAATTTGCCTACAGTTGATCCAACAGAGCAAGTGGACAGTACCACCGTGCCTACTACTGAATGCAGAATACAATCCACTAAATCAGTGCAAATTCCAGATGATACTCCTGTGGAGGATACCTCTGAGGTAAGACACACTTCTGATAATGAGAATACTATTGTTTCCCAAACTAACCATGATAGTATACCCACAATTGAAGAAGTAACTGAAGAAAGAGCCAGATATACTTTACCACCAAGGAGCACCAGAGGGGTACCACCAAAAAGGTACTCTCTAGAGCACAAATCCGGATCTTCCTGATATCCGATAGGAGACTTGGTCAGGGGGAGTATTTCTGAGCAAACCTTGTCCTTTATGAGTACTGTATACACTGAGGACATTCCCAGAAATGCACGGGAGGCACTACAAAGGAAGGAGTGGAAGGAAGCAATGGAAGCAGAAATGGAAGCCTTGAAGGGAACGGAACATGGGAAGTGTGTGAGCTGCCAGCAGGAAAAAAACCAGTAGGCTGTAAATGGGTATTCACTATCAAGTACAAAGCAGATGGCACTATAGAAAGCCACAAGGCAAGACTGGTAGCAAAGGGCTATACTCAAACCTATGTGATAGATTATTCAGAAACATTCTCACCAGTGGCCAAGATTGACACAATCAGGGTACTTTTCTTCGTAGAAGCCAACGAAGGGTGGCCACTGCACCAGTTCGATGTGAAGAATGCCTTCCTTCACGGGGAACTAAAGGAAGAGGTCTACATGGAAAAACCACCAGGATTCGAATAGGGATGTCAAGGAAAGCAGGTGTGCAGATTGAAGAAAGCCTTGTATAGACTTAAACAGTCACCGAGAGCCTGGTTTAGAAGATTCACAATGGCCATGAGAAGGTATGGGTACAAGCAAAGCAATGCTGATCACACTTTGTTCCTGAAAAGAAGAGGGGTTTTAATTACGTGCTTAATAATATATGTGGATGACATGATCATTATTGGGAGTGATTCAGAAGAAATCGGAAGCCTGCGGAAGAAACTGTTCGATGAATTCGAAATGAAGGACCTAGGAAGACTGAAATATTTCTTGGGAATTGAGGTTCTGAGGTCGGAAAATAGCATTTTCATATCACAGAGGAAGTATGTTCTGGACTTACTAGCAGAAACAAGGATGATAGACTGCAAACCAGCAGAAACTCCAATTATGGTTAACCATGGACTAAAAATGGAAGAGGGCAGCAAACTAGCAAACAGAGAGGAATATCAGAGATTAGTTGGAAAACTAATCTATCTTGCACATACGAGACCAGACATAGCATACTCGGTGGGAATTGTGAGTCAATTCATGCATGACCCACAAACAAAACATATGGAAGCTGCACTCAAAATTGTGAGATATCTGAAAGGGACACCTAGCAAGGGAATCGTCTTTAGAAAAAATGGAAATTTGGAGATCCAAGGCTATACAGATGCTGATTGGGCAGGAAATCCAAATGATCGAAAATCGACAGCTGGGTATTTTGCTATGGTAGGAGAAAATCTTATAACCTGGTGAAGCAAGAAACAAAAGGTGGTGGCTTTATCAAGTGCAGAGGCAGAATTCTGTGGAATTGCTAGAGGATTAACAAAAATTTTATGGCTCAGAAAGTTGATGACAGAGATAGGCTTTCCACCACAAAAAGCATGCAGACTACACTGTGATAATAAGGCTGCAATAAGTATCTCAGAAAATCTAATACAGCATGATAGAACGAAACACGTGGAGGTAGATCGACAATTTATAAAAGAAAAACTAAAAGGTAGACTTATTGAACTACCATTTGTCAAATCAGAAGAGCAACTGGCCGACATTCTCACCAAGGCAGTAAACATATCAGAATTTAACAGTGTAATGAGCAAGTTGGGTATTGGTGATCCTACTACACAACTTGAGGGGGATTATTGAAGAATCAAATCAGATCAAGAACAAAATAGGAAATAAATAAATTCAAATAAATGTAATTGATGTACATACCATAGTTGTAGGACCAATTCCTGTATAAAGTTACAAATCTCATTCATGAATAATATATAGAAAACAAAGGAATAATTTTTTCCTTCAATTACACTAATAGCCATCAAGAGTGATTGGCTCAGTTAGCCCCTATAAGCTATTGAATGTTTTATATGTTTTCATATTCTTTGCTACAACAGATTGGGAAATTATATTATAGTTATATTTTCTTTTCATTAATGAAATAAAGAAGTAGTTGTTTCTATTAAATCTTAAAATCCCAAATATGATACCGTGTTTATGTGTGCAATACCCCGAAAATGCCTAATACTGAGATAGACTACAGTGTGTACACTATATGTAAGATATATTATATGATAAATAGAATTTTGAATATGTGACATTGTTTTTAACTGATTTTGTGTAATATGATTAAACAATGATAAGAATATTGATTAAACCCTAACTAGAAGTCATGATAATTAAAATCCTAATTCACCTTAACAAATAAATGGAGTTAAATCTCGGCTATGAGACATAGAAATATGTCTCAGTCATAGGATGGTAATGAACTTATAAATTTTGGGTTGTGAACATGTCTCGGTCATAAGAGATGAAAACATGTCACGATTTTAGAGTGGAAGGCTCGGTCATGATATGTGAATTTTAGTCATGGAAGTTAGTAATGGAGCTTGAATGGTTCTGCCACAATGATGGCGAGATAGGCAAAGGAAGAGAATTTATATCTCAGCCAAAACATGGAGGATGAGATAAGCTTGTATACTAGGTCATGGATGGCTCGATCACTAATGAGATGAGAATGGAGATATGTGTGTGTTTCGGCTTGAATCAAGGCGAGAAAAGAAGGAAAAGGTGGTCAAGGTGGTCAAGGTTCAATTAGGATTGGGATGAGATAAGAAAGGGCCAAATGACACTATGTCACTGTCATGATGGAAGGTGAAAGAAAGAGGGAAAGATACACAAGGTTTGTGTAACACCCCAATTTGACGACTGCCGCTACAAACTAACATATATAATTTTCAACATACTTTGTCTTCACTCATATGCTTTCTGGGAGAACTTCCCAGAAGGTCACCCATCCTGTAATTGCTCCAAGCCAAGCACGCTTAACTATGGAATTCTTACGGAAAGGCTCTCGAAAAGAAAGGTGCACCTTGTTGATACAGCTAGTACCTATCAAATCTCTTAAACGATTCTCAATTGTACAGTTCCATACCTGCACAATATCAAAATCACTCAACGGTGCAGCCTCATCCCTACACAGTCTCAAGATCCCTTTTTTTGGGTGTGGGATCAATTCATTCACGTATCCCTCCACCTAGAAGCTTCCAGAAGTCACACCTTGTTCGTGCTCTCTCTAGCACCGGCGATCACTTCCCGCCCTCTTCGATCCCGAGTATTACATGCCCACCAGCTTTCGCTTGGTTCCTCGAACCACACCGTACTAGGAAAGGAACTGGCTCTGATACCAACTTGTAACACCCCAATTTGATGACTGTTGCTACAAACCAACATATATCATTTCCAACATACTTTGTCCTCACTCACATGCTTTCTGGGACAACTTCCTAGAAGGTCACCCATCCTGTAATTGCTCCAAGCCAAGCACGCTTAAATATGGAATTCTTATGGAAAGACTCCCAAAAAGGAAGGTGCACCTTGTTGATATAGCTAGTACCTGTCAAATCTCTTAAATGATTCTTAATTGTACAATCCCATACCTGCACAATATCGAAATCACTTAACAGTGCAGCCCCATCCCTACACAGTCTCAAGATCCCTCTTTTTCGGGTGTGGGATCTATTCATTCATGTATCTCTCCACCTAGAAGCATGCCAGAAGCCGCTCCTTGTCTGTGCTCTCTCTAGCACCGGCGATCACTTTTCTCCCTCTTCGGTCCTGGGTATTACAGTTTAGTTTAGAATGGAGGCGAGATATGGAGGAAAAGGCCATGAGAAAGGCTCGGTTTTGGATGACTAAGAAATTTATCTCGGTTGGACTAGATTAAAATGGGATTTTAGTGAAATTAAGATGTGAACATTAAATGTAAGCCATAGTTTAAGAAGTGTCAACTCATCTTTACCTCCACCTATCAAAGATGAAAGATTAGTGGCATAACCATTTAATCTTAGAGTTCCACATGTCCTAAGTGAGAGATTTAGTGCCAGGAAGTGAAACAAAATGGGGATAATCACTTATCATTTTTCATTTGGGCATAAAACAACTACTTGGGTTCTTTTGAGTTTTCTCTGAACTCTCAAACCTAAACACTATCTCACCCTATAATAAAGAATTACAGGAAACCTAATTTTGAAATTAAAGGATGCTTAAGGAGCTAAATTGAAGCATGAATCAGTGAGAAGTAAAAGTGGAGTCACGAGTTTAAGGCTCATATCAAGAAGTCTTGTGATACAAAGAGGAGAAAGGAAAAGAAAAGGAAAGAGAAAGTTTAAATCTTAGAGAAACAAGTTAGGTGATAATATTATTGAATTGTGTTTAGAGATTGGTGATAAGGTTAATGACTCCATTGATATTCTGGTTATTAGATAAAGTTTTTGTTTGGTGGTTAATTGTTTGATAGTTGAAAAGGTTTAGAGTTTGAAAATCAGTTGATACTTTTTTTGTTCTTGGTGAATAGGTTCGGTAAATATTTGATATAAAAGTTTATGTTTAATTTAGATTTAATGATTTATAATTTAGGAATATGAGAGATGAACATGATTTTTGGGAAGACATTTGGAAATAATATGGATTTAAGAGTTGAGTATAAGATGATAAATGGATGTTGTGAACTTGAATTGCGAGTTATGTAGATTTGAAGTTACACTGATATGAAGGATAACATGGAATGCTACTGGACAAGTTAACATGGATGGAATGCTACTGGACTAGTAAATAATAAAACAATATATAATTTACAGGAAAATTGATTAGAAAAATGATGAATTATTTGAAAGGATATATATATGGAAAATATGTATTTAAATTGATATATTAGAAATGATTATTGTCGCGGAACCCTATGGCAATTAAGGCATCAAACCCCGACGCACGCTTTGATAGCAAGAATTTAAGAACGAAGGCAATTCACCCTCTATAACACCCGTTGCTTATAGAAGCAAGAACGCTAATGACGGAATGATTTTATAGGTAGAAAACAGAAAAACGCCACAAATAAAGTCTGATAAGTAATTTTGAATTCTTGATGCAATCCAAGAATTAGATATTCTCTCCTTAAAGCTAGTATCACACGAAATATACTTAATAAGTATAAAGAAAATTCTGATTTTTCCTTTCTCTTTTTACACGCATATTATGCCCTTTATATAGTGGAAGACATAAATCCCAACAAACTAGGAAACTAAATAAGAATTAAAATAAAATCCTAACTATATAAGGAAAACATATCATAACTAATCCTACTAAGCAAAATAAGGATGGGACCACTTGAATTAAGCCCCTAAAATTCGACCATGATAAGTATTGGATAAAAAGTAAAAATTCAGCCTAAACTAGTAGTAAAATTCGGCCCAAACTTGTATGCAAGATTCAGCCTATGTATGATCCCCTCTCAAGAAGCTTTTTCTTCATCTCCAAAACATATTAGGACCATGATATATTTTGGTCTTTCTTCAAGCTCCAATTCCATCTTCTTGATAGCAAGCTCTTGTAATTATTTGAGATTTCTTCTTGTACATGCATTTCCATGCTTGCTTAAAACTTCTTAACTCGACTCCTTGTCAAAGGACCACTTGGTAACAACAAAGACTCATTGAAAGCTTTCTTGTTCACATCAATTATGAATAAAAAAATGATGTTTTAAAACTACTACAAATTTTAAGAAAAACATAATATGTCGTCGATTGGTGAATAATGAATATGAATATATTTCTAGAATTTACCTAGAAAATAATAGAGTTATGTAAATGAATGGTGATAAATATAAGTGATATAGAAACTCCTTGTTATAAGTAAAATATAATGTTGGAATATGACTTGAAAATCTACATTACATGGTATGAGATATGATATTTGAAAATATGATGTGATATTTGAAAATATGATGTGATATATGATATTTGGATAAGATATAATTTGATAAGTAAATATGATTATATGGAATATATGATAGACATGACATGAAAATAAAATTATGTGATTAATGGATGGATACATGTAGTATGAAAATTATATGTGATTTAATTAATGATAATAAAGATATGCCCTAGCAATTTTTTTATAGGAGATAGTTAGACATGCCATATGAACTTATAGTAATACTACCATTATATGGATTTCTAGGGCTATAATTAGATACCTCGTGTGGACAGGTTCGATGTGCCCTCCACTATATGATTGACTTCGGCCTTATATGATTTGATGGATTTCAATCCTACCTGTGACTTGGTGGGTTTCAACCCTATTTGATTTGGTGGGTTTTGACCCTACTTGATTTGGTGGGTTTTGACCCTACTTGATATTCTTTTGTCTATCAGTCGATCTTACTAAAATATTCATGGGCCTAAACGCTATAAGAGAATTTGTAAATAACATGTTTTAAATGATATTTAAAATAATATGATTGAATACATGATGAATCTACATGACTTGATACCTGATCATTTGATATGACATGATGTGGTGAGTTTTCAACCCTACTTGATATGGTGAGTTTCTACCCTATTTGATATTTGATAAATCTTGATATGATATGATTTAATGCGTGAATAATTGATATGATGTGATTCAAAATGATTTCTTGAATTATCTGACATAAACAATGTGAAGGAATAAATGACTTGACAGACTATGGCTTGTAATATAGTGTTATATAGAAATATGAAAAAGAATTACATGATATGAAAATGATTCTATTATACTATTTGAGAAGAATTGATTAAAATGTTATATGAATACATGTGACATATGAATTCCTTATTAGCCTTGAAAGTAACATGAGAAAGGTTTATAATAGAATATGATAATGATTTGTTGAAAAATATTTTATTCTTTATGATGTGATTAATATGCTATATAATAGAATATGAACTTGGATAATTTGATAAAAGTTGTGATAATTTGGGAAAGATTTGAATTTAACTTGATGATATAGATAAATGATAAGAATAATAAGAAGTACAGACTTGACAGGTCAAGATACGATATATGTCTTATTTAGAAATATATGATAGAATTATTTGATTAGAAAAGAGTTTATTGAAAGATTAATAAAAATTAATATGAAATTTTCGATATGTAGTATTATGATTATTTGGACTAAGATATTTGTGTAAACTTGTTATGTATAGTTTAGATATATGTTTAAATATACTTACTGAGTGTAAGTTAGCATATTGATTTTTATCACATGTAGGTTTTTAAGCGACAAAAATAGGACATAAGACTTAAAGAATGCAATGAAAAGGAATCATCATAGTTAATCTATCCTTTATACTTAAAATGTATTTTAGTATTTTTAGCATATACACAATCTAGATAATGATAACATTATAAATAATGATGCTCAAATAAAAAAGACTAGATTGTAAGAGAGTTTGTGATCTGAAATGAAAAAAAAAAAAGTTGAAATTTTGCTATTGGTACTTAAATATAGAGATTGTCAAGTAATATGCACAATCAATAGAAAAACAACACACTTTAATCAGGCTCTTCGCATTTCCAATAGGAAAATATAATATGATTATACTGAGAGCTTGTGATGTCATAACTTATTTGATCAGTTGTCTTACTAATATATTCTATTAATATTATACTAGAAAGGACTTGTCTATATTACATTGTATTTATTTATACGTATTTTTATTTAAATTTTAATATGAATATCTCAGTATACACACTAAACAATTTTAATTGAGGGTAAAAAGCTATATAATTATATATAAACTCCTTTGATTTGATATAGCGTCATTCTTGAATATATATATATATATATATATATATATATATATATATATATATAATAGTAAATAAAATTGAAATGTTTTATAAATAAACATAGAATATAAAATATCTTAATATAAAAGTATGTTTAGGAAAAAAGTAAAATAGAAAAACTTATTATGATTTGAAAGTAAGGCTTAGATGTGATTCTGCGTGTATTACACCCGCTATAGTTCGCGTAGCTCTCTCTCAGTGAGGGCGTTAGTCTACAAGGTAGAGACTATAAAACCAACCTCCGCGTCTTCCATCTCTCGCTCAAAACAAAGCCAAAGCAAATTCTTAGTAATGGCGGATGTTGCTACATGACCTCCCTCTCCTCCGCCGCAACAGACGAATCCACCATGAATAACGCCTCCAATAACAAAGCTAGCAAGCGCCGCCACAAACACACAAGCGACGATGACGACGACGATGGAGACCCTGAGGTCTGGTCAACTTTCAATTCCACTTTCCGGCAAGTTCAGTCGGTTCTCGATAGGAACAGAAATTTGATCCAACAAGTGAACGAAAATCACCAGTCTAGAATCCCCGACAACATGGTAAAAAACGTTGCCTTGATTCAGGAACTCAACGGTAACATCTCCAAGGTTGTCTCTCTCTACTCCGATATGTCCTCCAATTTCACTGCTACGTATCAGCAGCATAACGGGAATGGCTCCGGTAACAGTAACAGCAGTGGAAGGTCGTGACTTAAATGTTCTGGGCGTGCTTTTTATGGTATGTTGTCTGTAATTTGGAATAAAATCAAGAAATAGTTAGTATGAAATTTTTAAAATCTGTGATAATTGTTCTCTTATTGTATTGGCTTTTGCCCCTTTCTGGGTATGAAATTCCATGAATAATTTCAGTCCTATAATGATTTGTGCAATTATAATATACAATAGTACTCAGGATTAGTGTCCCAAGCCGTTCCTGCTGCCATCATTGGCCTGTAATCAGGTGTAGATTCAGAACCCATCAATGACAATCAGAAATCAGAAACCTTTTCTGTCCAATTCGCTTCAAGCTAGAAGTTTTAAGCCTTGATATCTCTGTGAATGATGGTTGGGATTGAGTTGTGAAGAGATCCAATTCCTTTAGCAGCAGCTAATGCAATCTTGATCCTCCAGAAATTCTTCCACTTTTGACCTATTTCGACCCTTGTGAAAAATATCAATGATATGCTCGGAGTTTAGCTGATCAAGATCATTTGATGGAAGCTCTTAGATGAAGTTCAGAATGAGGATAACAAGTTCTTTGAATGGAATTAATGGCTCCTAAGATTGAATATGCACATCATATCATTAATTCATTTGTAGAAAAATACACACATCAAATCAAATTGAACTCAGATCATTCTCTACGTCCTAATTCGTGAAATCAAATTTACAAGAAATGGAAACCTTATCCTAATTCTGATAGAACATCTGTGCATCCCCTGATTCAACTTCTCCTGATCTGCTCGTTCACTATGTGAATAATCCTTATTATCAAAACACCACCAGACAAACAAAGCTTGCTGCAAATTAGCAATGTCGATGATATTAGAACACTTGCTGTCTCTGCATGATTGAGAAGATAATTAATTCCTGTAGCAGCTTCTATTGATGGATCCTCATTTTCCTGGAATTGATAACACTAATACACTACAAGACTGGTCATGCAGAGATTCATTCTCCATGTTCCTGTATCTAAAAGCGTTTGTTCCTCATCTTTGTAAATACCCAT
>CAOGCB010874449.1:0-12914 GCA_948266635.1 Cnidoscolus chayamansa | reverse complement strand
TTCCATTTTATCTCCTTTCTTTCTTTTCTTTACATTTTCCATTCTCTTTATCCCCTTTTTCTACATTTATTATTCATTTCATTACAAATTTGATTATTTTAGGTGCCTAAACTCCTAGGCCCTAAATCAGGTCATGACACTTTCGATTTAAGTTTTATAGCTTATAAGGTCTTGGATGAATGAACTTAGAAAATAAATTATGGCATTTTAGTTTTAACTTAGTCTCACTATCCCTTGATACATTAAAGCTTCAAAGTTTAACTTTATAATTGAACATTTATTTATTTATATAAATTTAATCTACGAGAAACTTAGCCTCGTCTAGATTCATTTATGAGTTATCGTAATTTTCCTTTAGATTTATATATTTTACGTAGTAGATACCAAATATTATTTTTGCTACGGCGACTTTTTAAATCACGAGGGATTAAGAAGAAGAAAAGGAAGAGAGAGAAAATTTTTAAATCAAACCAAAATATCCAAAATGACTAAAATATCTAAATCAAATTAATGAACTCTAAATTCTAATGGAATTATTTGTGATGAGCATTGAAGAATTTCTCAACACTATTTATTTAATAATGTATGTTAGTAAGTTAAAATAAAAAAAAGGAAAATTATATAAGTAATTTTGAATCTCTCAATAAAAAAATTACAAATTAATTAGCAAGAAAGAGAGTTATCCAAGAGCAATCTATCACCACATATGGAAACCTCTTGCTAACGAAAATTAACATACAATCTTACTCATTAATCTATCATTTTAATTATTTTGTGAATTTTTAATATTTAAATCTTTTTTAAATTACTTTATCAAATTTTAATTTGTTAACTATATATAAACTCTTAGTATTCTCGTTTTCATTTATTTTAAAATTATATAATAAATTTATTCACAATTACATTTAGTATTTATGTAATTTAAAAATATATGTTGATAATTTAAATTATTTAAAAATATTAATTGATTTACATGAATAGCTAATTTCGGTTCAATTTAATTTTAATTTTTAAAAATTTTAATAATTTTTATTGGATTGGATTTCTTTGTTCAGTTCTAATTTAAATATTTATATAAAATTTGATATTAAGCAGGAAAAAAATAGAATTATATTTAACCATTAAAAAACATATTGCTAGGAGAGCATCCCGAAATAGTTTTATGGAATATAAAATAAAAATGAAAGAATATCTCTGTAAACTTTAAGAAAAAAAATAAATGTACAAATAAAGATTACATTAAATAATGTATAGTTAGAAAATATTTTTATGAAAAAAATATTTAAAGGGAATAATTTTTTTATTTAATATAATATTAAAAATATTAATAACTTAATATATAAAAATTTTAATAAAATCGTCAAAATTGAAAATTAATAATTTTTTTACCTGGTAAATATTTGAATTAGTTAATAATATTTAAACATTAAAAAATATAATTTTGCTCGAAATAATTAGAGAAATTATAAAATGGTAAAAGAAAAGCTTAAATAAGCATGAAATGATAGAGACACGTGGCAGAGTCTAATTCAGACAAAAATTGTAATAATCAATCAATTAATACCCATTGACTTGAAAATAAAAATACGTCGTCGTAAGAGTTTTAAGATGTTCATTTTCTTATGTACAAACAACATCTGTCTCCTTGATGTTAACACATTCGTGACATTGCATGTGAATTCATTGTTTTCTTATAAAATAATCTTATAAAGAACATTTAAATCTAATAAATATATATTATTTTTTATTAATATATATATATATATATATATAAAGAATAATTTTTATAAGTATTCAATTAAAGTATTTGTATTAAAACTAATATAAATAGTTTATTTTATGTTATAAGTTTATTTTTTTCAGAAAATAAATTCTTTAATAATCACAATAATTTATCAATAATTTAATTATTAATATTTTAAATTATAAGAAATATCAATAATTTATTTTATTTAATAATTTTATCGATCAATTTTATTATATTTTTTTATTTTTTTAATGAATCATTATATTAAATATATCTAATAGTAAAATTAGATAATAAATTCATAAATTTATATATAATTATTAAATTATTATTCTTTTCTCTAAAGTATATTAAATCATCTTTATATAAAATTAAAATTAAATATAATGATAAGTATTGTTTGGGTTTTAGAAAAAATAAAAAAAATAGATTTAATTCGTATAAAATAATAAGTAATAAATATAAATGGGGATAAATTAAAAAAAGAGAATAATTATTGTTAGATGAAATTTATAAAAAGTCAAAGATAATAAAATAAGATGGAGAGATGATTCATTGACAACTCATTACTTATGTTTCGTCATCGTCATCTTCATTTTAGGACAAACATGTTAATAATTATCCTTATAGATTCTCCTCATGAAGTCCTTTTTTAAATTAATTAATTATTTATTTATTTATTTTGTATTTAAAATAGTCAGGCAACAACTCGGAAAATATGTTTTTTAAAAGGAAAATAAATAATTTCAATGTGATATCAAAGAGTCGTATTAATTTATTATTCATGATATTAAAAGAAAATTATATACAGCTGTGCAGTGTCTTATGTTTTTGTACTAATGAGAAGCCAACTCAATTGACACGTGTGTGGTGTACGGATTGGATGATTATTAAATATATGATATTTAGGTTATGTAATAGTGCTATGTGTGCTCTGTTAACCCATTTTTGAGTCTTTATAAGAATTATGTAATACGTGAATTAAATTAACAAAAATATAAACTTTTTAATGAAGTGAAAAAAAAAAATCCTTAATAAAAAAAGAGGAAATAGATAAAATTAAGAGAAAAAGAGAATATATAAATGGATAAAATGCTCAAATGTGCAAAAATAAAGAAATAAAATGAGAAAACCTAAGTGAACATAAGCCATAAGCAATCACTTATGCAAGCATAAGAAGTTAAAAGTGCTACCTCCACAGGATAGCTCAGCGGTAAGGATGGGGAAGGGATAGTAAGAGGTCGAGGGTTCAAGTAGTGGGATGAGCATCTTGATTTGTAATTCCTTCGGTAGGAGTATCAAAGTTTATAAGTTTTTGTGTGTTTTGGTGGACAAAATAAAATAATTTATAAACAAAGTATAATATGCCTAAAAAAAATCAATGATTTCATTTAAAAATAATATATATTTTTTAATTCAATAAAATCAAACTATGTGAACCAAAATATTTGTGTTTACAAAATTAAGGGATGCAAGTATTAATTTTAACATAATTAGAGGATGAAAAAGCAATATATCTTTCATATGAGTTAATAATTCAATTTTTTACTCATTTTCTTTTCTTTCATATGAGTTAATAATTCAATTTTAAGTATATTGAAGAGCCAAAGGAAGGGAATTAGGGTTTAGATCTCAAATTCAATATTTTAGATCCAAGATTGTATATTTTTTCTTTTAATTTTTCCCATTACTTTGATAATTGTTGACCCTGTGAGCTCAAAGAAGTATTGTTTTGATGATTATAAACTTGAGGAAATTTATTGCTGGAAATTGTTGTTAAGTGATTATAGATTGATGTTGAAGAAAGAAAGTTGAAGAAAGAATCAAGCATACAAGAAAAGAAAACTTGAAGAATCAAGAGATTGAAGACTTTAGGTCATTAAGTAATTTTATAGTTCTTGTAAAAATAAGTATAACGTTTGAATCGCCAAGCATTCTAAATCATTGATATATGCATATTTATATTTTACAAATCAATTTTAGAACTTGATTGAAGAAAATATTGCTACTAAGTTAAAAGTAGAACTAAGGCTTCAAAATTAGAACTTTTATTGTCTTGATCCCTGATTTTAAAATCAACTCTGTAGAGGTCTCACTATAAAATAAAAATAACTGTTAGTTTTCAAGAAAATTTGCTCTAAACCTGCCTAAATCTCTTCCAAACAACAATATTATATTAGAAGCATATATATATATTGATTTATAGACTCTCATTTATACTTAAGAAAATCAACCTTTATATTGAGAGAATTTATTATAAAAAAAAAAAAAACTTTCTTCACTTGCGCATCCATTGAGCACTTCGCAAATCTAACTCTTCTCCTTCTTTATAGCATCAGTTGTAAATTGAGAAAAACAAGAGTTAATTCTTTTCGACCATAATAACCTACTAAGGTTATTTTACAAGCTTGGGTATTTTAGTGTTTGTTGAAAAATATTTGTATAAGGTCACAAGAGTCTTTCAAAACTTAGGATATTATAAAGGCACGTCTCTTGTCTGTTTAAAAGAGTCATATTATTGAGGAGAACCTCAAAGGAAAGCTTTGATGGGGTGAACGTAGGCAGGGAAGCCAAACCATTATAAATTGAAGCGTTCAATCTTCTAATCCCTTGATCTCTTTAAAATTCATATTTTTTTTTATCTTATTGATATTGTCTATAAGGCATTTGAATTATTTTGGTTGTTGTATTTGTGATAGTTTATTGAAAAAATATGGCTTGTTGTGTGCCTAAGTTGAAAAGTTATTGTTTACAGCTTTTAGAAGTTCTAATTTCAACACAACATATTTTTTGCACTAGTAAAAAACTTTCATAAGTGTTTTGAGCAAGGACACATATTTGAAAAAAGTGTTAAAAGTCCAATTTACCACTCTTGGACCTAGTTTTCGGATTTCAATTTGGTATTAGAGCCTAACTCTCTTGCTTGGGATTTAACCACCTTAGAGGGATCCATACACACATACGTAAATAGCTAGTTTTTCAAACAATTCTGCTAGAATTCCATCAGTTGAACGACATTTCATTACTAGGCCATCACTCTTCAATGACACAAAATATTGTTTTTAGAAACTAAGGGGAAGAATTTTATACAATATGTATATATTGATGCTTGGCGCATAATTAAGAATGGTCCATATGTTTCTTATAAAGAAAGTGATTTTAATATTGGACTAAATGAGAAAACCAAAGCTGAATACACAAATGAAGATTGGAAAAATATTTGTATTAACGCCAAAGCAATCGATACATTACATTATGCACTTGACATTAACGAGTATCATTATATTTCAAGTTGTGAGACAGCCAAAGAGATATGAGATAAGCTAAAAGTGATATATAAAGGCACAAATAAAGTGAAAGAATCAAAAGCCAATCTCTTAGCACATGACTATCAGCTATTTGAGATGAAGCAAGGAGAAACCATATCCGAAATGAGTACAAGGTTTATCGACCTTGTGAATTTGCTCAAAGGGGAAGAACTTGTGAAGAAAATTTGAGGTCACTTCCAAGTTCATGGGAAGTAAAGACCATTATAATTTTTTACACCAAAGACTTCTCAAGCTTCAAGTATAATGAGCTCATTGGTTCTCTTATTACACATGAGATGATGTTCAAGGCATACGTTATTGAAAAATGCAAGGTGAAGAAAGGTTTGCTTTGAAGACTAAAGAAGTGAATAAAGGAAAGAAGAATCAATGGCAACTACATGGGTAGCAAGTGATGACTCAATAAGTGAAGAAACAAGTGACAAAGAAGTTGACAACATATGTTGCAGGGCACTTGAAGAAAATGGTGAATGCTCCAGCAAAGAGGAAGATCATGAGGTAAGTAATCTAGAAACTTCTAATGTAGTTGAATTAGAACTTGCATCTACACATATATACAATGAGTACAAATCATATAGGAAGAAATGTGCAAAATTGAACTTGAAAATGTTTCTTTAAAATCAAATATTGTGTAATTAAAATAAAAAAAATGTTTCTCTAGAAAAGATTTCAAAGGAAATGAATATTATAGAAATCATATTTCTTTGTTTAATGAATTGAAAATATCAAAGGAATCGTGTGAAAAATTGCTTGAAAATAACAAAGGTCTAAAAATTGGTGAATGCTCCAACAAAGAAGAAGATCATGAGGTAAGTAATCTAGAAACTTTTAATGTAGCTGAATTAGAACTTGTATTTGCACATATATATAGTGAATTCAAATCATAGGAAGAAATATGCAAAATTGAATCTTGAAAATGTTTCTTTAAAATCAGAAATTGTTTTTTTAAAATTGTTTAAAATCAGATATTGTGTCCTTAAAATTAGAAAATGTTTTTCTATAAAATATTTCAAAGAAAAATGAATATTATAGAAATCATATTTCTTTATTTAATGAATTGAAAATGTCAAAGCATTCATATGACAAATTGCTTGAAAATAACAAATCTCTAGAAGCTAAAGTAGAACCATTAACAAATGATTTAGTTAAGTTAAGGAAAAACAAAGAAAACCTAAATGTGTTTTTAGGATCACAAAAATTTATCAATGATAGACATGACATTGGATTTGATAGATTTGCAAGATATAAGAATTATCAAAATCACTTCATTAAATAACATCTCATCATTGCCTAATATTATTTATTTTTATTGCAATTATAAAGGCACAAGATAAAAAAAAAAAATTGTGCATTAAGAAAATAATCGATAAAAGTAAAAAAGATTTGGGTGTCAAAAGAAACATTTCATAATAATCCTAAACCCTAAGGACCTAATATTATTTGGATACCTAAAATTAAATGATTATTTTCAAGTTTGATTGAAGAATAAGCTTGAAAATGAGCTTTGATGTGTGAATAATGATTGCTCTAGACACATGACCGAAGATATTAAGAGGCAAAATCATGGACATGTACATTTCAAGGACAAATGAAAAAAAAACAAATTATTGAAGTTGGAGAAAGTGTGCTTATTTTATGCTTTGTACTTTGGATATTTTTATATATGTTTGGATATTTTAGATATCTTATGCTTAGGTTGTTAGATATGATGTATAGTTATCAAGATCTTATTACGAGTTATTAATATTTAAATAAAATGATAAAATAAATAAAAATTAATAATTTGAAGGGTTGTCCCTAAAGGACCCAATGAAATTCTAATTAGAATTATAGGATCTCGATTATGCATATTTTAAATTTGCTGCAAATATGGTTAGTTAACTCATTTTCTTTTAAGATGCTAATTTCAAGATTCTATTTTTATAATAGAATTAAGAAGTGTTGCATATGTTGAAAGAGCTGCACACTTTTGTGAATAAATGTGTGCTAAAATTTTTATATAAAGGATGCATGATAAAATTCTTTTCATTAATTTATGAGTTGATAATATATACTTTATATTGAAGATGCTTTATATCCATTCATGATAATGTTATGGTATGATGTATAATATTAGTACATAAAAGCATGTATTTGTTTTCAAAAGTATGTAGAAAAGACCTTGTGAGAGGTCTACCTAAAATCAATTATGATATGCTCTATCTAAAATCAATTATGACATGTTTATCCATGTAAAGAATGCACTTTAGGAAAACATATCAAATCATCTTTTAAGCGAAAAAAAAATTCTACATTTAGATTACTGGAATTATTGCATCTAAATATTTTTTGACTTGATAATTCCAACTTGTCTTAGTGGAAAATCTTGTACATTTATATTGTTGATAATTATTAAAGTTTTTTCATGAATTTTCCCTCTTGCACATAAAGATGAGGCTTTCTGGAAAAGAGCTTAAAATTAAAAAGAAAAAGCTATTGCATAATTTCATATCTTTAGATGAAATTGTTATATCTTAAATGACAAAGAAAACATTAACAAATTTGATAGAAAAATATTGGTTGTTGATGAATGTATTCATATTATCTTTAATGAAACTAATTTATAAAAAAAAGATAATGTCTATAATGAAGAATATGAACAAATTTTTGAAGAAAAAGAAAGCAATGAAAATGATGAGCAAAAGCAAAAATGGTGAATCTTAAATTGAGGAGAAAGTTGAGACACTTCAAGAGGTAGAAAAATAAATTGAGACTTCTCAAGATCAAGAAAATAATCAAATTGAGGAAGATATCAACAATGATGCATCACCAAACTTAAAAGAGCTTTAGTGGACCTCAAATTAAAGATTTATCACAAAGGATGGAGATATCACAAAAATCATCCAAGAGATGATATAATTGGTAGTCCATCACAAGAAATGATGATAATAGCTAAACTAAGGAAGTATTTCCTAATATATCTTTTATCTCTCAACTTAAACCTAAAAATTATGAGGAAGCTCAAAATTATAAAAGTTTGATTCTTATTATGCAAGAAGAACTTAATTATTTAAGAGAAACAAAGTATAAATACTTATTTCTAAACACAATGATCATTCCATTACATAAAATGTGTGTTCAAAAACAAGATGGATGAACATAGACATGTAAATTAGAAATAAGTTTATATTAGTAGCTCAAAGACACAACCAAGAGAAAATAATCTATTTTTATGAAACCTTTACTATGGTTGCTAGAATTAAGATTATTAGAATATTATGTGCATTTGCATGTCACAAGAATGTTAAAAAAATGATATTTTATTGTAAAGAAAAAGTGTGATGCTCCACCTCTTAGATTTGAAGATGCAATTTACCTAAATCATGTTTTTAAATTTACTAAGGCTCTTTATGGATTAAAGTAATCTCTTAGAGCTTAATATAAAAGACTTAGCAAATTCATTTCACAAAATAATTTTAAAAGAGGTAATATTGACACTACACTTTTTATTAAAAGAAAAGGAAAATAAATATTCATTGTTCAAATATATATTGATGATGTGGACACGGTATTTTATCTAGTGTCTTAATAATATGACGAACAAGGTGCCAAGGCACCGGGCCAATACGCCTCAAAGGGAATTTGGGTCAGGGTCAGTAAAAAGGACAAAACAGCTTCCCAATAAAAGCCTGGATGTGAAGGATATGGTTTAGGGCCAAAAGCCCATCAAACCGTTCCTTGGCCACAAATCCACAGCAAGACATTATATCTCACCCCTTCATACCAAATGAACCGAGAAATGTTTCTCGGTGTCTCCCATATCATGAGACCGAGAGACAACTCTTCTGACGCTACCATAATAGCCCATTTTGTTCTCATAATGGCTGACGAAGCCAAGCTGCCATGGACAAATGACTATTTTTAATCTCGACTCTTCATGTCTTGTCAAAACAAGATCAACGGTGTGAGGGGCTTCTTGCAAGACTCGCTCCTTGTGTATGTTCAAAACTTTCGTGTCCATGCAAGAAAGTCCATATTCCTTCCACGACAAGGACCATTGGATTTAATTTACCTTTTTTGGCCACAGCCATCAGATTAAAATGGTTATTTCCCTTTAGCAAGACCCTATTCAGGCGCTTGAGCTGTCTGTCACATTTAATGCACTATGCATCTTTAAGTTCAGGCCGTTAGATGACTCTTTCAAAAAAAGGCTGTCCAGATGAGAGGGTTAAGAGCCCTATAAATACTCCACTCCACACTATTACAAGGGGGAAAAAAGGGGAGACGAAAAGCTTTCTTCATGAAATAAAGCATTAAAATCTCTCAAATGAGCTAGGTGAGAATCCAAATCTACGATAACTACTGGGAGTATACAACAATATCCAAAGGAGGATTAGTCAACCAGCTATCCTTGAGAGCAAGATTATTCCTTTAGATCCAGATAAAAGAAAGCCCAACCACTTGTAGTCCCTATTCAGGTAAGAGATATTTCTTCTCACCAAGTCTCTTGGTGAGTTCTAAAATTATGCATATGCATCATAAGAATCCTTATGTTTTTTTTTATTATTCTTGGTTTTGCTATGGTTTTAAGTTCAACATACATCTTTCAACAAATCAATGTTTTCTCCTTTCAAATTGGATGTTTTTGGTAAATTCACTTTCTCCTTTGAAAATGAATTTCAATAAAATGTTTTAAAACAAAATCAGGAAATGGTGCAAGGCATCATGATCCACCCGAAATAGAACCATTCATTGTTGAACCAAGGTTGTTCTCATAGGTTGAAACATTAAAGGATATTATGTTCTGATTTGGGAAGATCAGAATGTTGATCTAGAATTGCTCATGTTAGTGTGATCGAAGAAGCATGACTTGAAGATGCCTACCCTTCGGGGACGAGGTGGGGTGCCTAATACCTTCCCCATGCGTACAAAGGACTCCAAACCCCAAACTCTTTGTAATATCTTCCGGCGTCTCATCCAAGGGCAAGAACTGTTTTCTCTGGTTTTCCACAAAACCGGGGTGGTGACTCATTTCCTTCCATCCTAGTGCAGATGGTGTCTCGGTGATTGGCAGGGTCCTTGTGACCGACTGGTGACTCCACTGGGGAGTTAGAAGGTCAGCTCACATTTCATTTTCGAGATAAGGTAAGCCAGCCTAGAGATCCTAAGGTAGAACTGAAAGACATGCTCAAGATCACACTAGCATCGAAAGGTTTTAACGTTAAACATTCGGGTTTTGAAAAATTCTTGACCCTTTCCTTTCTCTTTATCTCACCTCCTTCCCCCATATGCATTCATGATAAATTTATCTTGCTTGTTTAATTACTTTATTATGCAGAATCGGTGCAACTTGGTGGGGGTTTTATAGATCTAGGCTCACTTTATTATCACACACTCCTTGAAAAGCTTTACGCCCAAGCTATGGTCTCATAAGGCATAGGAGAATGATTGTGTAATGGTACTTGAGGAACGTTTTCCCAGTAGTATCCACCAAGGCTTTTACTTGGGCTAGGACCCATCTTGTCATGTGTCGTGATACTTGAGGAATATTTAGGGATCTTATGTCGGGTCACTACCTCAGTCCTCCATCCTATGAGACCCGAGATACATTTCTCTGTATCCTTCACCCTAAGAGACCAAGATCTCACCTCTCTAACCCTGCCACAACAGGCTGACAATCTTCCCCCATGATGATTGTTTTTTGACTGGCAGAGTCAAGCCGCCGTGGGCAAGTGGCTCTATTTGATCTCGACCCTTAAAGTCTTATAGGTTAGAAATTAGAAGAAAGATCAACGGCCCTAAGGCCTCTCGTGTTGTTCATCCCCCATTTTCTTTCAAAGTTTCCTAGCTGGCACAAGAAAGAACTATTTTGTCTCACGGATTGGAGCCATTGGATTCGATCCTCCACTCCCCATCTTCGTTAGATCAAAATGGTCTTTTCCTTCTGTGACCACTGCATTTAAGACCCTAGTCACTTCCTCTCTCGAGTGCCACATTAAATGTAGATGAGCTAACCATATCATTTAATGCAATTCGCCCTTTCAGCGTGAGCCGTTGGATGGCTCCTTTAAATATGAGTCATTCAAATGAGAGCGTCAAGTAACCCTATAAATAACTTACAGGAGACAGAAAATTTTGGAGAAGAAAATTTGAGGGAATAAGAGCTTTAGCAAGAACGTTAAACAAACATCCTAGAACATTAAGAGCCCAATACTAGGAAAAAGATTATCAAGGAAAAAGAGAACAAAAAGTGTTTTGGGAAAAACAAGAGTTGTTCTTAAAAGTCTAGACGAGGAGACTCCTAACCTCCAAAGGTCACCTTCAAGTAAGTGATTTCTCTTCTCACCAAGTCTTGGATTAGTTTTAAATTTGTGCATATTCATCTCATAACCTTCATTTTTCTACGATTTTACAAATTTGGATCAAGTGATTGTCCTTGAACAAATAATGCTTTTATTTAAGGTTTCCTTCTAAAATGAGTTTCTACAAAAACATTTTAAAATAACAATTGCAACACAAGGTGTCCAAATCTATATAGAATTTGGGTCATTCAGTGTTGAGCAAGGTTTGTTCTGATACGTGGAGACATTAAAAGATTCCCAATCAGATTGGATTATTCCTGTTAAAAGGGGATCAACATCTTGACATAGACTCCAAGTGTTGGCGCGATTAAATGAGCATGATCTTCAAATTTACTTACCTTTTTGGGATGATCTGGGGTACCTAATACCTTCCCCACATGTATGAAGGACCCTGGAACTAGATTCTCACCTGAATGTTTTTATGCCTTATCCGAAATAAAAATGGTTTTCTCCAATTTACCTCAAAATTAGATTGGCGGATCCTGTCCCTCGCTTTGACATGTATGATGCTTCGACAATAGCAAGAACCCTTGTGACACCTTGGCGAGTCCACTAAAGAGTACTAAATAAGGCATGTTGTTTTATTTACCAAACTAAAACATGCTGGCTTAAGAGGTCCGAGGGTGGAATTGAAATCATGCTCAAAGTCACGCCAATAATATATGAGTCTAAGGTCTAATGTTCAGCTTTTAATGATTACTTGACTTTTTCCCCAATGCATCCGTGATTATCTGTTTGTTTATTGGTATGTATATTTTTCCGCTTTATGTTACTTCAGTTTAGTTGAGGCTTAATAAAATTAAGTTTGCGATATCACTACACATGCCCAAAAGCTTTACGCCTGAGCTATTGTCCCATAAGACATAGGAGAAAGACTACGTAATAGTGCCCGAGGAACAGAAATTGGAATTCCATTGTGACTTGTTCATCTGTTTTGTGTGATTGTGTGAAAAAAAAAGAAAAAAAAAAAGAAAAAAAGAAAAAAAAGAAGAAAAGGGAACACTACTCCGCTGGTCAGGTAAAGAGGCCATGAGTATAGCAAAAAGCCACCAAAGGCTGTGATAAACTGAGTAACCGGGTGTATGCGGGTCAGAACCGGATATCCTCGCGTAAAAAGGTTTATGACATCTTTGGCATTTAGTATTAAGTTCTCCGAAAAAAAATAAAAAATAAGTATAATAAAAATATTTTTCTTCCAAGGGCTGAAGTAGGATGGTAAGGGTCCTTTTTCCCTTAACCAGTGGATCTAAATAAGGACCCTGGGTATGGAGTCGCTTTAAAACTTGGAAGAAGTGCCTCACCCCCGTATTTTGGGCCTATTGGGTGCGAATCTTTGTTTGGATTGTGTGTTTGAGCAAGTTTAACAGGGAATTCCTCTTGATGTTGCACTATTTTTGAGAACATCTATATGTTAGTGGCATTCTTGTATATTTCATTTTGAGATTCTTGATGAAACAGTTGACTATTTGTGTGGATTGATGAAATGTCTCTTTGCAATTG
>CAOGCB010873884.1:0-23426 GCA_948266635.1 Cnidoscolus chayamansa | reverse complement strand
TATTGACTTATTGTACGACATATAATAAAGTTGAAATAAAGCTAGCGTAGAGACATAGGATGAATCATACCCACATAAATATAAATGGGTTGTGGAATTGGATGCCAACAAAAGCACAGAAGAATAGATCGAGTCATTTATAAACTCTCAATGATATCTTCAACAATAAGAAATTAAAGCATTGTATCTATATATATATATATATATATACTTCTTCTCTATCCTTGTGTACATATATATACACTCACAATATATGGGACTCACGTCTCAAGCTTTGTGATGTGTTTGGATTCCTGGAAAGAATCCAGAGGGAGAAACAATAGCTAGTGAGACAAGAGAATTATATAACTGAGAAGCTATTCGTTAACAACCAACCACATTGCATCTCTTTCCACCCAAAAAGAAGAAGAACATATTAAAAAAAAACTAAACTATGTTTAGATTCTCATTTAGCTTCTCTTACAATTATTGCTACAAATATCTATTACATATGTGCGTGTGCATGTTTATAAATTTATGGGTTAATGAAAGAAAGAAAGAAAAAAAAAAAACTGGTTTATCTAACTATTTATTATGGTGGGACTCACATAGATTCCACCATAATCAATACTTCTCAAGAATTCATTGTATATATACAGATTTCACTGATAATGTTTCGAGTAAGGAGAAAGCTTTTTCTTGCGAGGGGTCCCATTACATATTGTGGAAGCATGAAATTTTTGACATGCAAAGTTGCAGGTTCACATAGATGTGAGTGAGTATTTTATAGTTGATATATAAAGCTGAGAGCACTAACTATATAGCTAGGAAAAGAATACATATTCCTTTTAGAATGAATAAGAATAGGTATATAGATGATAGAGATAAGGGAGATGGGAGGGTGGCTAAGTTAAAGAAAAAAAATGTGATGGGGAAAAGGGTGGAGGAGAGAAAATAAATAGAAAGAGAGCTGGAAATAGGCAAATTGCTTCCAAAGTGGAGACATGAAGAGACAAGTCTGCGCTTCAAATGCACGCATGCTTTACTAAACACAACATCTTCTCAATCCCTTTGGGATTATTGAGACATGACAACCTGTTTTTTCTACAAGCTTTTGCCCCCACATTTTCTTTCTTCTTTAACTCTACTTTTGGATTTAACAAAGCACCAAACCATGGATAGCTTTTTTTCACCTTTTCTTGCGTTTTCTTTTGTTTTGTTTTGGTGGCTTTCTTCTGGTTTTCTGCTTTTCGTAAATTAAGCAGCTTCTTCTTCTTCTTCTTCTTCTTCCTTTTTTTTAACACAGTATTGTTGAGTGTACGTGATGATCTAGTTTGGTTATGGACCCTCTAATGTTTTATTTATCCTCTCCTCTTCATAGAAATTGAGTTTTAACCAAAGTGGTTATGATAATATATATGGTTCTCATACTTAGTGTTTATCTAAGTGGAAAAGATCATTCATTTCAGATTCAGATTATGCAAAGATTTTAGCTTATCATCCAAATACTATACATGTCATCAAGACATTGGTGATTTACTCCTATATATCCTTTCACTGTGATTGCTTGTAAAAGGACAATCCAATATTAAGAATATGAATACGTAGATAAATATATTTATTGAAGTTGTAAAGAAAAATGCTTTGAAGATAAAGAAATAAAAGAGCATGCTTTGTAGGACTCAATTTTATCTACAAATTTTTTCAAATGGGTTGTTATTTGCAACCCATAATCTCTCATTTTCTTGACTTTAAACCACTACTTTCAAGACATGTAGGGTTTGACAAGAGAAGAGTAGAGGTTAGTCTTTAAGGTTAAACTAGCTAGTAACCAATCATTGCAGATGAAATTCATCATGGAATGTCATGCCATGCCCTAACATGGCATCCTTGTATTCCTTCCTTGTTTACACTAGTTAATTAAAGACATGGAAACTCTTAAGCTTTTTACATGACAAGAAAAATCAACATGACATATCACTGGGGACAAAACAAATATGGATGGCTAACCGGAAACCCTGGGCTTGCAGATGACATGTTCATGATGGTCCTACAAAACATGCATGTGGGTCCATTTGATAGATGTTCATCTTATCATTAGGGTTCTCATAATGCGGTAAAGAGACAGAGTCATTGTCACTCTTCTAATGCGACCCAAATACTACAGTCACTGACTTGCCTAAAACCTTTACATATATGTAAAACTAGTACTATGCAAAGTATTAATATTAAGTAATGGAAATTTCCTTTAATTAGTATCAGATTAATGTCTAATACATGAGATCTTGTTTCCACTTTAAACATATCAAGAATTACTCTACAATGTCTCTACATTTCAATAAGTATATATATATATATCATAGATTCATATTAAGTATTGATACACTCTGATAATAGAAAGTTGCCTATGTATATTTGTAGGTGAAAACTACTTAAATTTTAATTTCTATGACATTTGTGAGTGTGATGAGTGTATATAAGTCTATAAGTAGGAGTTACGAGTTGAATAAAATAAATCCATGTAGAGACATATAATAATAAGTTGGCTAGCCCCCAAGAATCTAATAGCTCTCTCATCACTTCCTTCTCTCTATAACTCCGCACCCTTCTTCTCTTCTCTCCTTAACTCACACAAATCCTGAAACAAGAAGCTAAAGCTAAGCTCTCCCCATTTTCATTTTCATGGCCACTCCACATGAAAGTCATGCATCAATGGTCACTATTACAAAGAGGGTATCCGTATATCCGAAAACCCTTCACCCTCACAGAATTCTCAACCTCTCCAACTTGGACAGGCAGTGTCCTTCGCTTGTGTATTTGGTTTTCTTTTATAAGCCATCTCATGCTTATGACAACTTGTCGCTCAACTCAGTGTTTAGCAGCTTGAAATCTGGCTTGGAAGAGACCTTGTCCATCTGGTACCCGGCAGCGGGTAGGTTGAACTTGAATCCAAATGATGGAAAGCTCAACCTTTGGTGCAACAACGAAGGTGCAGTACTAACTGAGGCACTGACTCAAGTAAAGATCTCAGAGCTTGGAGACCTCTCGCAGTACAATGAATTCTTGGAAAAACTGGTCTATAAGCCTGTTTTCCATGGAAATTTCTCTGGGATGCCCCTGGTTGTTGCTCAGGTGAGAATATATATGTTCTCCACGTGTATATGTATATACATGGAGGTGAGATCTTAACATCTTATTGTTCATTAGGTGTCTTCACTAGGGTTTCAATGGTTCTTCTTAAAATATCCATGTACTACGTATATTATTAACGTCCAACTCCAGTGTTGTTCTTGATGTTTTAGATCATGAATTCATTTAAAGTGACGATCATGTCCTTATACAGTTGACAAAATTTGGCTGCGGAGGCTACTCAGTGGGTGTAGGCGCAAGCCACTCCTTATTTGATGGACCAGCCACCTTTAATTTTCTGTGTGCATGGGCTTCTAATTCTGCAATTATGAAAGAAAAGCGCAGCCATGAACTTCAAAAACCAGTCCATGAGAGAGGCTTACTAGTACAGGCTGGTAATAGCCATGCCCAAAAATCCAGCACAACGAGAGCTTCAGCAATAGATCATCTGTATCAGTTGATACAACAAACGCTAGCTGATCAACATCAGATTCTTGCTGCAGATCATGGGAAGTTTGGAGATCGAAACCCTAATTACGTTCTAAAGACTTTTCATGTCAGTGGAACGATGATAGAAAACCTGCAGAGGAAAGTACTTGGCGAGAAGAGAGACAGCTGCTTCTCATCATGTTCATCGTTTGAGTTGCTCTCAGCTCATCTATGGAAGGTAACAGATCTTTCTTCTTTTTCTCTATGGTTCTTGATTTAACCTGATGAATTCCAAATAAAAATAACTTATATAATCTAACTGGAGAAGAAAAGAAATATTCTTGAGAATTTTATATATGCAAGAATGAAAACAATGATCTTTAAGTTGCATTATGAGACAAAAGCTAGCCTTGCATATGAGAAGGGGACAAGACAACATACAAACAAGTACCCGAAAACAGGAAAGGGAAAAGAAACGAAGATTGTTCCTTTATATATACAAAGGTTGATAGAATTTCAGGTATGCCAATTAACAGAATCTAAGAACGTATATAACATGATTGTCATTCTCTTAATGAGCTGTAAAAGGAGAAACAAGAAAGATTTTCTTTGCTATATATCCGATTTTTGTTTTCTAGACAGCTTTTGTTAATTTATTTCCTCCTAAATCTAACTGTTGCTATCAAATCTAGATTGTGAGTCATGAACATTTAAAATCACTGGAAGATTCATATTTGCATACATGATCAACTATTATTTGAATTTATTGAAAGAATACACAAGTGGGTTTGATAAAATAAAATAAAAAAATTCAACTGAAATGGAAAACATATTATAAACCAATCAAACAATTAATCAGATGGATAGTATAAATATTTTCTATTTGATTTTTTTTATGAATATGATCCAATTTTAATGTGGATGATCTATCTTGTGAATGCAATAACTCAGAGATTTGATATACTTACGCTTAGAATGCTTTCTTTTTCATTACTTTGAAGATTAGTTTCTTCAATTTTTTTTCCAAACATCTCCCAAATCATAAAAAAACATATACAAAAAGCATGAAATTTCCCAATGAAGAAGGAGATTAGTTTCTGTTGAATCTTAATAATATAACTGTGGGTTATTAAAAAGTTAGCCAAATAATTATCCCTATGAAAACCATACTTGTTGATCATGTAACTCAGGTCAGGACCAAGGCTTTAGGAGTGAGAAAGGAGAAGATGGTGTGCCTGCAATTTGCCGTGGACACAAGGAACAAGATGGTGCCCTCGCTGCCTGAAGGTTTCAGTGGCAATGCCTATGTTCTGGCTTCAGTCTTAATGAGAGCCGGGGAACTGGAAACAGGAACCCATGAAGCCATAATAGAGAAGATAAAACAAGCTAAGAACTCTGTCAACAGTGACTATGTGAAAGCCTATATGGAGGCACTTGATGGACCCCAAGCTAATCTCCCTCCTTTGAGTGAACTTACATTGGTTTCTGACTGGACGAGGATGCCTTTCCACAAGGTTGATTTTCTACAGGGTTACGCAGCCTATGCATGTCCTCTGGTCTCTCCAATCCCTCAGGTTGCATACTTCATGCAGAATCCAACTGACTTCAGAGGTATTGATGTGAGAATTGGCTTGCCTCCACAGGCCGTGGATGCTTTCACCCACTACTTCCTCGTGAATATTCTATAAACTTGAAGCATCCTCCTTTTATCTTTGTGTAATAATTTACTCTTTTTGTCTGATATGGGGGATGGACTTTAGCAGGCAGTGAAGCTTATAAGAAATAATTGCTTGTAATAATAATGTCATGTCATACTCGGTTGTTGAGTTGTATGAGCTAGTTTATAGATACACAATAAGGAACTGTTCTTTGTTAAGAGGTACTCCATAACCCATATTTCTTCTCACAATAATAGTGAGAGGTCATTTTCTTGATAAAACACTGCCGCTTCTCTTGACAGCATTTAGTAATTGGAAGAATTCAATCTATAAAAGTTCTCATTTTTAAAAGAATTACCACTTTGAATTCTTTTCTTACAAGGAAGGATTAATGAGTCCTTGTGATAATCTGCTAAGAGAGATGTAAGAACAAGCAAAAATGTTGCAGTCTGGGACCATGAGCAAGAATATGCATTTCCTACCGTTCAAAAACAACGATGCTCTTGGACATTTTCACAATTCGGAACTGTTCAAACAGCTAGAAAAATTTGCTGTGCTGAAAATAGAAACAACTGCTAGTACATAGAGTTGTCTAGAGAAAAGGTACAAGATTAAATCACAGATCAACGAGGTATAAATTGCATCAGGGGACACGATTCTATGGCAGATCTTCTCTCTTGGGGATTTAGGCTGCTAAAATCTGGCATTACATGCACGTCCTAAGAGAATAAGAACCAAACCCAAATTCTCCTTCTGTCATTGTCACCTCCTGCATCACCGAATTTATGTTAGTAGATACCCAAGACAAGCTAATGAAGACATCAAAGCCATACGATGATTATCAGAAACAAAGGTAATCTAAGACATTCTTCAATGGAAAAAAAAAGAAGCAATACTATATTTAAATAATGCCTATACATTTCTGTTGGAGATGTGCAGCTGGCAAGAGTGCCAAATTATGTAAATGGCCCATGCCAAAGTCATAAATGAAGAGACGTGGCTTTGAGCATAATTCACCCTTGCTAAACATATATATATATATATATATGCACGAAAACAATGTAAACATTGTCCATACCAACAAAAGAAATATGCATGGAGACCAAGACGACTATATACTTGAAGTAACCACTAAAAACATTGTTTGTAATAAAACTTGCTAGAATTATTAGAGAATGGATGTAAATCGTGCTATACTTGTGTGCGTGTGTGCATATAAATCATGATGATCGGAGAGAAAACAAATGATTGCTTCTAGCCTCTGGAGTACTTGGCAAAATTAACACAGAACCAGCAGAGAGATAGCACATATAATGCTGCAAGTGGGGGAACAACTAAATAAATAGGATGTTAGCTACCCAACTCAGCCTCAATCTCTATCTAGTTAGGGGTCAGGTATATGGATCCACTGCCTCCATTATGTTTGGTTTAAGGTCACATTTTCAAAAACCATGTTAGCCACTGGCGAAATTCAACAATCATATGATGCACAGTAATTTCACTACATTGAAACGAAGGCCTTATGAGGGCAAGTTTCTCTCTCTATCTCTTTCTCTCTCTCTATAGATTACCAGGTAATAGTGCTACTGACACCTATGGATCTATTTCAAGTAGGCTGTGGTTGCAACAGCTGTAAATTTGGCAAGCTTCATAGAAATTATAAGGGTACTCGATAAACCTAATTACGTAGGCCATAGTGTCTAAAGCTGTATACTGGGAGACCTTAAAGAAATTGAAAAGATACCTGTATACCCAATATATTTCAGCAATACTCACTGTAACAACAATAGTAAGATAACATGATAGCTCTATTTTTGGCTTGCTTGTAGAAAATTCAGGAAAAACCAAGCAGATAGCATGTTCATGAAAGGCTAGGATAAGTCCCCATAAAGTAAATGAAACGATGTCCAAAAAATATGGACCCTCTATATTCTCTGGATTAGACATTCTCATCTTGAATAATAATGCTGGAGATGATACATGCACAATTCATTGCTAACGCAGAATGGCCCAGTGGAATTTAACATATGAACGACAAGCAATAGTAAGCTGCAACTCATAACATTTTTTCAGAATATAACAAGAAATGTCAATATAACAATAAATAACTCTCACGAAGTTGCATAATTCAGGTCTTAATTGTTTCCCATAGAGCAATAATAAAACCACATTATAACGTTCATAATATTAATACAAGTTAGATAACAAAGCAGAACTGGAAAAATTATGCAGTTATTGGCTGAAAAGTTACTGAACAGTCTTTTAATGCAAACTGTCAGAAACCATAGATGACAATCCACAGCTTTCACTTGGTTAGTGGAACATTTACATAAGGAAGGATGCTTAAAACAATTGACAATTGGCAGGAAAAGAAAGAGATATTATTAAGTCAAACGCTTAAAATAATAAAAATAATAATAATACTAAAGATGATAATTTCTGAGGTCAGAATGATTCTCTACTAATGCCTAAAGAATTAAGAAACAAGATATTTCATAAATATGCATAACAATAACAGAGAAAAAAGCACTTAAATGTAATAACACCAGCCACAGGTTAGAGATAGATGTTGCAGTCATCCCTAAATTAAAGGAAAAATAGCATGAGCACATAAATTTCCTAGTTAGTCACAAGTGAAGACTTATCCATGTAACCATGTATCAACTCGTCATTAAACAAGCTGAAGCCTGCTCCAACTTTATGCTAGACCTAGAATCTTGAATGATTCACTGTTAATGCTAAAATTAATTGAAAACTGGAATGCACTTGCTTAGGCACCAAGAAAGTTTTTCTTGATCTTGTACCTTGAGCACTGGCATAGAGCAATTTCTTTCATTAGTGGAAGGTAGGAAATGTTGTCCAATTTATAGCCAAGATATGAAACAAAAATTCACAGTTGCACTTGGATATGGTAACTTACCTGTTTCACCATTGCACTCTCTAAATCTTCCAAGGAGCCAAAATTAATAGGAATATAACTGCCCTGTGGCTTCTGCTGGCCTGTCACATATCCTTCATCTGATCTCAGTAGGGTCTCCACAGCAAAATTTTCAACCCCATTGTGCTTCATTAGAATTGGATCCACAAGATTTGATTGTGTTGCCGAATTGAAGCTCTTGATTCTATGGAACATTGCATTATCTGGGTCCAAACTCTGGCCCATTGGACTCCCAGTACCATGATTAGGAATTGCAGAGTTTATTGAACTACATACAGCATTTGAGTGGTAAGTGGCATCTTGCCTCTGGTCATCCCAACCTTGTGGGGCATTATTAATTATTTGTCTGGCATTACTTCTCATTGAAGCTATTTGGCACTGTAAATCTGCCTTGGTTTCCTGCAAGTGAATCGGCACTGTAGAAATAGAAGAGACATGAGAAGGATTATTCACACTTTGCAAAGCTATTGTTGACATGCTATCCCTAAGCAGAGTAGCTTGTTTAAAACAGTCATTTAGGCCAAAAGAATTTGATTGGACCCCTGTTGACTGAACAGCACTTGACCAGCTGTCATTACATCTATTGTGATCCAAAAAATTTGAAGAAAATCCTGAATCTAAAGAGGCCACGGTAAGAGAAGATTGTTTTCCAAATTTTTGGCTTTCTTGAGCACTCCCTTCTAACATCAAGGGTTTGTTTGAAGCACCAAGGAAAGCGCTGTTTGAGCTGCCAGCTGCTATCTTTACATCTGGGAAACCATTGGAAACAGAGAAAGTAGTTGTATCATTAACATCAGTAGGAAGTTCTCTGATATAGGTAACACCATTGTTAGGTTGTATTTGATCAGCTTCTAATGACATTGGCATCCCTTGAAGTACATTTCTATCATTTCCAGAATGCACAATTGACTGGAATTGGCTCTGACTATTAGTCAAGTGGCCTGTGGTTTGCAAAGGACCTAATGGAATCACTCCAGTAGAAGGCAGACCACGCATACCAAGAGCAGCTGGAGAATTCAACCTACCAAGCATACCACTTGATGGGAGAGATCTGAAAGCTGCATTATGGAACGGTGCCGTTCCAGTCAAATTGGGGAACCCAAGTCCATTCACAGAACCCATTTGTAAATATGAAGAATCTGTACTTCCTAAAGCAGCCGCCATATTAGCTTGCTGATTTGCAACAGTGCTGATCCTTTTAAGGTAAAGCCTATATTTCTGCAATCACAAAACAACGTAATTAGCTACCAGGAGCAAACTATTACTTTATATTTCATTGAGGCAAGAGGGTGTATGTATATGCCTGCAGATGGCTCGCAACATTTTCTCTTGTAAGCTTTTCAACATTCATCAAATCGAGAATCTTCTTAGGCACAGCTTCTGCATGAAAACAAGAAAATTTGAAATTTGCAACCACAATGATGATAGCAAGACAAATGTATTCATCCATAAATAGATTTACTGTAACAAAATATAGCTCAAGAATTAGTTATTGAGTAGGGTTGCTGTGGTTGGTTGAATTGATGGTGAAAACCAAACAAATGTTAATGGAATAAAAATATCAGGTACCACAGGTTATCCCCTAATCTATCCAAAAACAACAAATTAGATCCGTACAAGATGATGGAGAAGAAAGCATATGTGCACATACTTGCAAATACAAACATGCAATCATGCACAACACAGCTGAGTATCATATGCTTAATGAGATAAGTTCAACACCTCAAACACTTATTTCCAGATGAAGGGTTGAAGACATACTATCAATGCCTAACTGATTAACAGCTGCAACAAACTTGCGATGCAGCTCTACTGACCAAACAACCCGAGGTTTCTTTTGGGCGGTTGGATCCTCATTTTCATGTTCATTATCATCACGATCGTCATCCTCGTCGTCATTCTGGTCCTTCCTTTTCTTATTAAGCTTCTGGTCAGCTGTGGCTTCACCACTTCCATGATGCTTGTCTTGGTTATCAAAATTATTCCGATCCTTGTTATTGAATTTTCTTCTTCTAATGACATGTTGCCAGATGTTCTTTAACTCCTCCATTCGAACAGGCTTCAGCAAATAATCACAGGCTCCATGAGTAATACCCTTCATCACAAGCTTTGGATCACTATTTGCAGACAACACTGCAGACATTTCAACAATTGAATGAGGATCATGACCTTGTTGAACAGCCTCATGCTAAAAAGATGTCTGTTTAATCAAATGTGTTCAGATAAATTACAAAACTAAACAGAATACAGTTCCTTTATTCACTCTGGAATCAACTCGCAAAATGGGTTTACTCAAGCTAATAGAGAAATCACTAAACTTGTGAACAATACAGAAAATTTGGATGTGGCATTGAATAATTTTCCATTGTTTGCTGAAAATTTAATGATAACATGCAGAATCTGTAACACATCTTCAATCAACAGAACCAAGAAAAGACCATGTGCAGTGTTTTTGGCTCACTTATGACAGGTAGGTCCATCTCAAGCCCCACGAGCTCCAGCAATTTAAAACCATCCATGTCTGGCATATGCACATCACTGATAACCAGGTCAAACTTGTTCTTGTTTTCTCTCAACATCTTCAGTGCTGCAACTGCCTGGCTTGTTGTGGTAACTGCAGTCCAAATCCATTTTCAATAAAACCGCATTTTCAAAATCGACAAGCACCATAATCAATTAAAACATTTAGAAGCAGTGATGTATACATGGTTATTAAGAAGACGACATCAGTAATGATTCACTCCCAATAAATCAGGAGATGTTGGAAACTTAAGCAGAGATGGAATCTGTCAAAATCTTTTACATTAAAACGAGAAACAAACAGAAAAATAAAAATCCAACTCCAGATAACCAATAAACCGGCGTTATGTGGACAATCAACTCAGTAGATCCTACAGTTTCAATAATTATATAACACGTAAACTAAAATCACAGAAAGCTAGTGAGAGACAATAAAGATTCAAAAGCACAACTGTAAACTTTACCACAATAATGAAGAATAAAATCCTGTTAAAGGAGATGCATATCTAAGGGCCCATATAGAGAAAGAAAGAAATGCAACAAAGAAGGCAAACTTTTAGAGGAAAACAATGTCAATAAAAAAGGAGAGAGAAGTTCAATTAGGCCAGCAGCTGGCATAGATTCATATTTCACAGAGTTGCCAAATGAATATCTACAACCAAATTAGCCAAACAGCAAACAACATGTAAATTATGACAAGAAAGCACAAATGCAAAAACCCAAGTCCAAAAACTCATAAACAAGTGAAGAAACAAACACAAAAACAAGGATAAAGAAGAAGGAAAAAAAAAACCATGATATTGGCATCGACGAAGCAAAGTCTCTAGCAGCAAGAGACAGGTAGGGTCGTCGTCAACAGCCAAAACACGCATGCCAATAGGAAACTGGTCTCTGGGTTCTCCAATTCCTTGGTCTACAGTCATTTTTTTTCCTCTCTCTCTGACACTTTAGTCCAATGAAATTTGACAAAGCAAGAAAAGAGAAAAGGAGGGTAATATCTGCTGTATTTGGTGTTGAAGCTGAGATTTGAACAAAACCCAGAAGCGGAGATTAAAAAAAGAGAAGAAATTTGAGAGAAAAAGCGATTAAAGATTGGGAATAGCAATGAGAGAAGATGGGAATATGGATTAGAGAGAAAAAGCAGAGTTAAGTTGAGTTGTATTGTCTTAACTTAAGCATGAAAAGAGAGAGAATATGGAAACAACATGTGGACGGTGATTCTGATTCAACAAAATTTTACTGTAATGATTTCCTTTACCAATTTTGGTCTGCTTGTGCGTACTGCCCACGCGATCTCTTTGCCTCCTTCCCTAATTCTATGGATTATTATTATTCTTCCATTTCCTCAATATCATTTTCATTTATTTATATATTATTTATAAAAATGCATTTAAAAATACTTTTTTTTATTTTAGCATTATATTTTGGAAATTGAAATATATATATATATATTCAGTGAATCAGAATGAGAAATAGAAAGTGTAGGGTAGAGATGCAACGTATGACAGTTCATGGAGATGAAGGAGAGTAGAAGTAGAGCGTAGGGTAGAGAGTAGGTAGAATCCAGTGGGCCCCAAGAACCAGAAGGCAACTGCTTCTGCTTCATTTTTATTTTATTTTATTTTATTTTTTTCTATTATTTATTATTATTAATTATTCTTTTAAAGCTTATAAAGGCCTATTTGTTTTATGGACTCAAAGACACCACATTTCAATGAATCCTTCAATGTGAATGTCCATCATTTTACCACATCTCTTTTTCATGAATATAATGTGATTGATTCTATATAAATTTCATTATAAATATTTTATGTAATAATATTATTATACTCATTTAATTTCCCTCTAATATTATAATTTAATAAATAATATTAATATACGAGATTTCGTTAAAACTCATTTATTTACCGTGACAATAATAGGTTGGTGAGTATTTGAGAAAGTTAACATGGGAGGATCATATGATAGGAGAAACTAAGGGAGGGGGAGTCTGCATGCATGGGAGAGAGGGAGAGCTCAAATCTTTCTCCAATGTCCACCAAAGTAACTTTGGAAAGGTTGGTGGAGAGAGAGAGAGAGAGAGAGAATATATAGTGAAAGAAAAGGCAGCAAATGAGGAGGCAGTTGAATGGCCACCTTTTGTGAGTGGAGAAGACTATATATATATATATATATATATAGGATGTGGCTTCCAGATAAGGTGGAGTCCTTCCATATTATTGCCATGATGTGATTTTTTTTCTTAATAGGTTCTTATCACTTGGCCGCCTCTAAGTGCCCTTTTAATTATCTTTTAATCCTTCATTATCTCTCTCATTACTGCTCAGTGCTCCATGACTTCACATCACACCCACTCTCTCTCTCTCTCATTATTCCTAGCACGTAGCTAGCTAGATAGCCATTTCTTGGTCGAATATACTCTTTATGTACTGTACATTTGTGTGTCTTTGAACTACAAACATGTATACATTGAGGATTATGCTCAGCAATACGATCCATAAGTCATACTCTCATTATTCCATTAGTAGATATAAAATAAATACAACCCCATATATTTAGGATAACAAGTGAATCATATGAAGCAAGATCAAAGAAACTTCATAACATGTTCAACTTAATAAATAAGAAAAAAGTTCGGGAATCGATTCCAATTGCAGCAACACACATATATATACAATATAATATAAATATGATGGTGATCCTCATAGCTATCTCCACACACACAATGTAGATACATGCAAGATCCCAATAATGAGCTTTCTTTTTTTTATTGTTAATGATTATCCAACCCACCATCCTTTGACTCTCCAATAATATTCAAATGGGGATTTCAGTTTTTGCATGACAAAGAGAAGTCTCTATTATTGATCTATTTATAACATGCTATATAATATATATATCTTCAAGATTCATGTTGGGTGCAAAATCTTGAGATTCCTTTACTTTCTTGAAAGTCGTATGAGTTTTCTTTGGCATGGCATGATTTCAAGTGGTATGTGAGAATCGAAAGAACATAAGACACCTGTGTATGCTTATACTTCAAGAACATATATTAGCTAATAATGATCTCTCCATGATGGATATGTACCCCCCCCCCCCTCCTTGATTATTATTATTATTATTATTATGATTATAAAGAGTGTAAGAGAAATGCAAGTGGGCCATGTCTAGCTAACAAGAATTCAGTTTAGTTGTATACAAAGAATAATGAATCATCAAAACTACAAACAATAAGATCCAAAACATAAAATAATACAACTTCAAGATTTGATTAGTGACATGAGCTAGTTGGCAATCACATTTCTTGTTTATGCTCCAATTTGGGTTTAAATTCCCTCATTTCCAAGATGACAAATGATAAAAACACACATTTAATTAAAACTTAAAAATGCAAATCCAAGAAATCATTCCATTCAAGGCTATGGAACATTGCCAGGCCGGCCAATAAGCACAACTGATCTCGGGGGTGGCCATTGCCTTCGAAAAGAAAATAAATAATTATAACACAGTAGAGATACTCAATCAGAGAAGTTAGAGAAAAAAAAAACATGAATATGTAAAATAATTATTGAATCATATATAAGAATGTTTTCTCCTTCAAAAATCTCTGATGCATTTATTTGTGATCCCATGAGCTTGATGCTGTAAAAATAAATAAATAAATAAATACCCATTAAAAAAATTCCTAATCAACAAGATCTAATATCAAAAATTTTAATTTTTCAAAAATGAAAAAAATTCAAGAAACTAATTATAAATTAAATATTTTAAGACAAATATAGAGAAGTATACCTAGTTTGGACAGAGTCCAGTTCTTGTCCTGACCAAGAGCCCAGAAGAAGTACCCACCAAGGCCCTGTGATCGTGCAAACTGGATCTTCAAAGAAATGGACATAATATCATCGTATCCGACCCAAGAATCTCCAGCAACTGAATAATACGACCCGCTTCCTCCATCAAAATGAACTGTGCCCTCATTTTCACTGTTAAATTCCATAATTTGGCTATAACTCAAAATCCCATCTCCAGGTCCCATCCCTATAGCTGCTGCTCCAATCCCATTAACATTCGGATCCTGGAGTTTCCATGTCCGCCCGTATAGTGGTAGCCCCATTATGAGCTTTTCGGGCGGTACACCCGCTTCAATCCAAGACCCGATACCATGGCTAGTACTTAGATTTGTATAATGATCAAATAGTGCAGCATTTGGACCAGTGAAGTTCTCCCATGATCCATGGTAATCGTAGCACATTGGATTCACCCAATCAAGAAAACTATTTATGGACTGTACTGGGTATGATCTGGGAACACCATATGTGGTGAACTTGGAAGAATAGTAAACTGCAGAAGTTAGCAGGAGACGTGGTTTTCCAGAAGTTCTAGCTTCGTCACCTAGAGCTTGTTGCCATTCCTCAAGTAACAAAGCAAAGTTTAGCATTTCTTGGTCATTAGCAGGGTACTCCCAGTCTAAGTCAAGACCATCAAAGCCATAATTCCTGCCAACTTCAATAGCAGAGTTGATGAAAATTGCTCGTGTTTCATTGGTTCTCGCCATAATTGAGAAGTAGGTGGTTTGGTTTGGATCAGCACCTCCGATGGATAGTAGAATCTTGACAGGAGGGTTTCGAGAACGGAGGGTGTCTATGAACTCCGGTATCTGTTCTTGATCAAATGGGGTGACATTAAGTTTGAAGGATACAGGATCGAGTAAAAGAAAAGCATAGTAAATATGGGTGAAATATGAAGTATCAATGGAGGAAGGTTCAAGTCCCATGAAAGATGGCCAATAGGCTGCTTTGATTCCTTGAGAAACATCAACTTGTGGGTATGAAGGGGAAGGAGTAGGAGCATCATTTTCGTGTTCATCCATGGGAGGATAAGCCGGAGACGAAGGTGCAGGTGCAGGTGGAGCTGGTACGTAGGAACCCAGAAGAGGTCTAAGAGAATAAGGTGATGGAGATGGAGCTGGGGCAGGCGAAATAGCGATGGAGACAGAATCGACGATTACAGCGTAAAGCATTAAAAAAGATAGAGGTGACATGACTTTGAGAGTAGACATAGTGATCAGAAATGGAATGATTTCACTTTGGAAAATAAAGCAAATACATATATGCATAAAGGGATGATAATAGAGACGAAAGTTTGCTTAGTTGTATGCATTTGCTGGTCGGCATTGGAGGGTTGTGATTATATTTTCATTGGAAGAGAATGAGACAAGACAGATACAGACACTGAAAGAGGGACCAAAATGCCAACAATAAAAGGTTTTGATACTTTCAATATGAGTATATGGTTTAGGTTCTGTCAAATGAAAGCGTCATCTTCATTATCAGCTTTGCCTTCATTATCAGCTTTGCTATTCGAGTACCAACTCTGGTAGGTCTTGCCGACTTAAAAGCATAGTCTTGATTCTTGAATATGATAGATAGCGCAATAAATTGACATTTTCAAAGAGCCATGAGGCCTGAGGCTTTCACAAAAACTTCAATACAACCCACCTAGGACTTGGGTTTAGACTCTAATTTTGGGCCCAAGTCCATCATTTGGCTATAACTAAATCAAACTTCCATGTTTATATGACAAGTCGGATTATAATAATCGATTTTTTTTTCTAATAATTTAATAATATATATATATTAATTAAATTTAAAATACATATAATTTGTTTTAAATTATTACAAATAATCCAAAATATAATAACGATTTGAAATTCCAATCTTGAAATTTTTAGAATTTTCACAATCTATTGCCTTTTACTTCCTTAATCAACTTCTTCAATATGCTTTCACCAAAGACTCAACTCGTTGCCTCTTTTTGAGAAGTATAGAGTTGAGGGATTAATCACAAGTTCTAGGGAGCTTTTCTTGCATGGATGATTGCTGGCAAGGCATGGCTAGTGTAAGAGAATGGTCTTGTGAGATGCCTTCTTGAATGAGATGGGTAAGTATGTTAAGGTCATTTTTGTTGTGGTACTGATGAAAAGGAACATAAAAAGATCACATGCACCTAGAAAGACAGTGTATTTCTAGCAGGTTGAGTACTTGGAATTTTGGAAAATGGAAAAAGAAAAAGAAAAATGTAGATGGGAATCTCAATTTGGTCCTTTCTATTCCATGTTGACCTATAACCTATGTCACTACACAAGAAAACAAGAAATGAGTGATAAACAAATAAATGAATTGCACACCCAAGAAAAGTGTCAAAACCAGTGGTGAAGTGTAAAGAGGATCATAGTCTTTCTGAACTTAACCATGTCATATCCGACATGCCATGATGGGAGAGAGAGAGGTAATGAAAACCCATGTATGCATCATGGGTTTGAGAGCAAAAGAGGGATTTTGTTGTCCTCTTTCAAGTTTATGATGTCTTTTGCAGATACTTCTTTTGGGTTCTCAAGTGCGAACTTGTTTCGGCTAGACAAAGAAATCTCATAAAGAGATTTGGTTCAAATCGATTAGACAAGAAAATTGTTCATTGGGATCATATGGTGTGTTTCTAACTCCAAACCCAATTAAATAAATAAAAAAGAAAAGAGTAATTAAAGTGCCAAAATCTATCATCTTCTGTTGCTTGTCTTTCAATCCCTTTCCAAAGTGGGGTTGGGGATTGGCCAGAAGAAGTTGGGTAAATAGAATGATAAATGCTTTAATTATACAAAGTAAAGCTCAAGATTATGCATATCCCAAAAGGATAATAAGGGATTTGCTCGTATTATAATTAAGGGTAAAGCGTTTTCTTTTAAATTTTAAAATTATTCTATAGTTAAGAAAAAAAAATATTATTTCCATCTTATCTCACCTCTTTGATTGCTCATATCAAATGAATAATACCACATGGATTATCTACATAATCATGTCTATTATTGCATATATAGGGCTCCACATCAGCTTCACCATTCATCTGTCGGCCATTTGTCACTGTACCCACCACTCATACCACAAAGGGCAAATCACAAAAGATGATGCCTTCCCATTTCATCTTAGGAGAGTGGAGGAGCTTTCCAACATGGCAAATGTCTAGTAAGAAAACCTGAAATGTGTTGGCTCCACATAGGACTAATTAACCAGTCAATAATATTTACAATCTTTACTTGATGTGAATCACTTTTTTAATTACTTGGATGATCGTAAACTATGAATGATGGAGAGTTGAGACTGAAATATATAGAACCCAATTCTTGCGTAGTTATCATGGCCAGCTAAATAATTAGACAGAAGACCACAAAGACATCAACTCAACAGTGCAGGGACTCAAACTGGGTGTCTGAAACCAATACTAGAAAGTAGAAATATCCAAGAAAAAGGGATGGGGATGACCCACAAAAATTAGTATAAAGAAAAATACACTTGAACAGACCAGTAACATAGTACCCTGGATGATGGAATTAAAAGTACACACGAAGGGGGTGGGGAGAAGAGGGATTGTGTGGTCTATAAAACAAGGCCAGTTTGTCTCCCCATGATTGAGGCAAGGCACTTGCACATAATAGTGTGAGTCCAAGATTATGAATTGTTTGTTTCTCTTAATCTTGTGCCTTTCATGAGCAGGCAGATTTATATATGTGTAGGGACACATAGCATTTAGCCTCCTATAATGAATGAATATAGGAACATTAGTGGAGTTCCAATGAAAGTGCAAGTGTGTGTGACTATAAGTAAACCTAACAATTTCTAATTTTAAATACCTAAACGTTCAATTAGTGTTGGCAGCATTATATTCTTCCCATTAATAAAGATTTTACGTTGGTTGTTCCCTTTTGGAAATCAAGAAACTTTTTCATAGTCTACTAGCAAGAAGCTCAAAAAGGTCATATTTTCCATGGATTCACGAACGGAAGAACAAAGTCTCTCTAAGGCTTCTATCACTGTGTCTACAACAGAGATTTCTCCACGTGTAGATACTCAGAACGAACAAGAACTATTTGAAGAAGAAGAAGAAGAAGAAGAAGAAGAAAAAGTGAAGGATCAACCGCAAGAACAAGAGGCTAATCCTTCTCTTCAGTTGGATCTTAAGCTGTGTAGAAGTGATTCTCATCATGGGTTCCGTAGAGAACTCAACCTTATCGACTGCTTCAATATAGACTCATCTAAAACATCATCAGAAACTCCTCAAACTACTGACGTTGAGCAAAGAGTTTTCTCATGTAACTATTGTCAAAGGAAATTCTATAGCTCACAGGCACTTGGAGGACACCAAAATGCCCATAAAAGAGAGAGGACGCTAGCCAAACGAGGAAAGATGGGTACTCATGTTGCAGGAGCTTTCGGCCATCCTTACTTGCACCACCATTATTATTCAAACATGGCTTCTCTCCCTGTCCATGGTCCATATGGTAGAACTCTAGGGGTTCAAGCGCACTCCATGATCCAGAAGCCTTGCCACATATCTTCCCCTAATGGGCTCTCAAATATTTATGGACATGGCAGCTGGTCTAGGCCTCCTATTGACCAGCAACCAGCCATAGGAAAGCTGTCGATGAATAATTATCATGTAAAGGCAACAACAGAAACATCATCACCGGCGAATTCATGTGCCGGCGTCGGTAGGTTCATCTTAGATAAGAGTACCATCATGAGTTCCCCTGCCGAGAAGGGAATCGGTAATTGTTGGCTGGCCACTAATCAGGATGAGTTGCAGAAGCTTGACTTATCCCTCAAGCTCTGAGTGCTCCATTTTTTTTTTCTTTCTTTTCTCATAATATAATTTTTTATTTAAATATTTTGGTACGTTTCTCCTGGAAATCATTTATGTATAAGTCTGAGATTATAAATTGCTTAAATATTTGTTTTTTTAGGTAATCTTGAATCAATATGTAACAACTTATGCAATAAAAATAAGTGGGAAAAATCATATTCTTTTATCCAAAAAATGTAGAAGTGAATATCGAGAGTGGAGAAAAGAGAAGAGGATATTTATGCAGTAGAATATATTCTATCTGAAGTAACAGTTATGATTCTCCATTTCTTGGCTTCTTTTTCCTGCATATTTTAAATAAGATGCGTTTTAAATCACTCACAGTATCACTAACCCAAGATCAAGAGAATCAAGAAGAAATTTCAATGGAGAAAGATCTGATAAATTGCACTATCATCATCACATGGGTCTGAGTGTTTTAAAGTAAAATAAACTATAGCATGTCAACATAATGAGAATGAAGAATTGGGGAGACAGAATTGTATGATTTACAAGAAAATTCAACAGTTTCTTATGGATATAATAAAGCTGTCAACTGAAAGGAGGAATTTCAAACCGAACATGTGCAATCGTGGATCAACACTTTTTTCCACTATTTAAATTAGCCTAACAGACATGCTGTGTTTTGTCCATTTTCAAGTGGCGTGTAAGATGTCTTTTTCACCAATTGATGGGTAAAATCTAGTGAAGATTTTATTGTATTTAATATTGTACCATAGTCAGCTGCATTACATCACTTTAACACAGTTTTCTCTTGTAGAGTGGCATTTACAAGTTGAACTTGCCTGGAGCCCTCTTTTTCTCCTTTATCAAAAGTCGAAAATTCTACAAACTATACTCAAATCAATACACAAGTTAGGTCTTGCCTGGCTACTACCAATTGCTACATTTTCTTAATAGTTTAATAAAGCAAAGCATATTATAGCAACTAATAATGGGTGTTGAGTAGAAGAAAAAGGCCATCACTTTAACTTAATTGCCCTACCAAAAATAAGATAAAAATATTACCCAGAAACAAGAAACCGACATCCAACCCCACAATCACTTCCATTTGTAAAACCGAAAGATCTTGAGCTCAACCTGTCATCATATGAAAATTATACACTTTGTGATCAAAGAAAAATATGCAAAATAATGAAATGATGATGACAGGTAAATATTTAGCTGATCTTGCACCCACTGGCACTGCAATCGTGCTAAATTTGCTTAAAGCTGAAGAAGAGAGTATGCAAATCATCAAGTTTAGTAAGTGGATCTATTCATGAATATCACTCCCTATTATAAAATTGAGCCTCAATCTATAGGCTAAACATGTGGCTATCAGGCAAAACAAAGCAAGCGCCTAAGACAAGATTATGTCAAATCCAGTAAAAGCCGGTTCAAAAAAGACACAGCATGGTTAACCCTTTAAGACAAGATTAGTTGGTTGCAATTATTTGGCACAATTTTATAATTTGAGATATTAATAATAATAATAATAATATATAATAACAACAACAAAAGTATATAATATGGACCATCAGGGAGCTAAAATTTTGGACCCTAACAGACATTTACTCCCCTGCTATCCCATGCAGGGTAAAGTGCTAGAAAGCACTCACCGGCATGTGGTAAGTGCATATATATCGAACTTTGAGAGATTCACTTGGCAAAAAAAAAAAAAGATAAAGTGCTAGAAAGATTTTTAAAGTAAGTTCTTTATTAATTTTTAGTTTTTTTTTTATAATTTTTGTATTTGTTTAAGAGAAGGAAAGTGTTTTTTAATAATAAATATTTATAAATTTTAAAGAAAACTATTTTGAATTTACCCTTAAAGAATTTAAAGATGTTTAGAGATTTTTATGATATAGAAATTCCAAGTATAAAATTTGCCCTCAAACATAGGGTAAATTGGAAGAAACTCAACTACAGAGTATTTAGGACTCGATAAGACAAGAACCTGACGACCCCCTCCCAAACTGAGGTCACATGACCTTGCTCTGGACTTTTCTGGACTAAATTTCAAAGATGTCTACTCAAGAAAGTTTAGTATAATATGATAAGGGTTTTGAGTAATAAAAATGCACATGAGCAACACTGGACAAAAAGCAAACGATAATAGCAAAATGGCACGTTACACTGTTACAGCATATTACTGAGAACTTCAAAGAAAATCACAATACTGGCGATCCTATTGATCTTGATCTTTCAAGGTGGATTCCTTCAAAAAGATTCTAAAATCTTCACCTCTGCGTTTAATCTAATTAAGATCATATCTACTTAAGCCCTCTTCTAATAGGAGCGGATCTAGTTAATAGTGGATCTGCACCATCTCAATATTGCCTATGTTTTCAGCTTTATCACAATCAAATTCGTTCAATCTTATTCTCCATAGAAAGGTACGTACCAAGAGAAATGCTAAACACTCATGTTTTCACCGCAAGTTAAACATTCTGATCTCATCAAAGATTTGGAAGTGAAGAAAAAGATAGCCGCCTGATGTTTCAGATTTGTGTGATTGTTTTGATGTTCAAGCATCCAACTGCAAAAGTTACACTTAATGATGTCAAGTAAACAAGCTAGATATACTTTTTATCACAAATAAATTCATAACTTGATGTGCTAGCAAGCCTAACCTGTGTTAGCGAATTATATATGTGGATAAAACTTCCACAAGCATGTTACAGTACAAGAGATCCTTGAATGTCTAGATCAACAAGTTTAAAATTGGCATAATGCAGTCAAAGGACAATTGATTTGGTCCACATTGCAGGGAAGAGAATTTGTATAAGACCCTGATATCTACCCATCTTTCAACGTGTCAATTCAGATAATGTTATCCTGATGTGTAAGGATCTGCATAGCAATGCTTGTCCTCCCATCATTCAGCTTATCAAGTTAGACCAAGTTAAGGTGTCAACTATTCAAGCAATACGTCGAACAACTTGGGAATGGAACTGTGGGAGAGAATCTTACCATGCCATAAAGTGGCAGCCCTTAAGACATTTGCTATTACAAGTTCAAGATATTTACAGTTGTAAGTTGAAGACTTCCCATTGCACCAAGGATGGTCCATTCCATGTTCAATAACAGCTCCCTCCTTACCAGTGGTCCTGCATCATTAATGTTTGTGGTTCTTTGTTCAAAAAAACTCCAAAAATGGATCACTGCCAACCATCATCTGGTTAGACCCTTGAAAACATGGACACTGTCTAACCTTAAAAATTATTTATACTTTGGAATGCTTTTTAGCTGTAACTTTTAAGAACCAACAAAAGATGGCAAAACCTATTTAACCCATTTGAACAATAAGGTCCATAAGAAAATAAACGTTTTCAACCCATGCAGCCCAAAACATACAACAAACCCAAAGAATCAAAACAGCTTTATTAGTGTTTTACACGTTTTCTACCATCAAACCCATAAAGATGCCTAATTTTTTGGTAACACGAAGCTTCTCCTTTTAAATTTTAAGAACTGTTTCTGCAAAACTTTACTTGAGTCTCTTGCAACTTTGGGTACGTGTCGTTTCAAAATTTTTGTTTTTTTCCCTTACTTGGGTTTTTTTTTTTTTTTTTTTTTTTGGTGTTAGAACTCTCAAATTAGCTTAATGTCAGTTGCCATTTACAGTTGTAAGAAAAATCAAATTGAATTAAGTAAAGATTGAATTGAATCTGCTTAAAAACTTAAACTTGTGGATGTGCCTAAACGAAGACGGAGTGACGTCAACTTATGATGATGGGTTGGGTAGGCGGCTACGTGCAATTGGTCGAACAAGAAAGACGCACGTGTTATAGTTACATGAGCTGGAGGCAAGCGTGGATCTTTATGCAGAGGAGGATGATTAATTTTTTAACAGTGGGGTGGGCCCCTACTTATCCGACATACACACCTAGAATTATTGATGATGTGTCAGTCCGTTTAGTAAAACTCCTTCTCTCTAAGCTTATGATGCTGTCTTGGGTGGGTTGTGAGAGTGAAATTTGTTTAGTAACAAAGCTCTAGCTGTTCTGTTTCATGGATGTCGGTTCCCTTTTATCACTATAACATTTGTCCTTCTTACAAAAAGGTTGATAATATTCAATTTTAAAAGACCTCTC
>CAOGCB010873125.1:0-17816 GCA_948266635.1 Cnidoscolus chayamansa | reverse complement strand
CTCTGTTGGATTAGAGAAGATGTTTCTTCTATGATTTGTGGCTCATTCTCTCTGCCATTGGTTCTGCAGAGAAAATCTTTCAGGTTGGTGATTCAAATCAAAAAGGGACTTCCTGCAAATGGGATTTAAAGTTAGGAGCTTGACTGTAGCAGAATTTGAATCTCTTTTGGTAAGTAAATAGATAAAATTGATGGTCATAAAGATGAGAGAGAAACAATAAAAAGCGCTGATAATTGGGCTTTAGGAGCCATTAATTTTCCAGATTCTTGGGATTTTAAAATTCATTTTCTATAGATTTAGCATGCATGAAAAACGGTACCTTGATTTTGGGCTCTTCAGTTGGTTATTTGAGATTTTCTTTTTTGTAAATTTGAAAGAGTGGATATTATTGAGAATATCATCAAAATTTCATTATGTATAAATATGAAGGATTTGATAGAAAAAATCCGAAGTTAATTGATGTTGTTGCTGAAATTTTTCTGAAAATTAATATCAAAACTCCATGAATGGCAATCGGTACTTAAGAGGTAGATTTAAGATAATGATTATGGTTCGACTTTTGACAGTTATAATATAAAAATTTTATTTTTTAGATAAATTTTTTATGAATATCGAAATTTAAATTTTAATTCTATAAAATTATCAATCGTGATTTATTTATCTGTAAACTGTTGGGAGTGTGAGCTCTCCTGAGGGATTCACCTTTTTGGGACAATGAATGGCAACGGGAATGGCCTGGCCTTTAAACAAATTCAAGACTATATTTGCTATTTTGGTGTTTTGGGCCACCAAGCTTTAGGAACACTTGGGCTCTCCAGGATTCCACGATACAGTTTCGAGTCTTTGAGATGTCTCGATTTCAAGGTCATTGATTAAAAAAAAAAAAAAAAAAAATATATATATATATATATATATATATATATATATATATATTCATTTGCCTCATTTATATTTTATATTTTTATGACTATCTTTAACGAAAAGGGGCGGTGGAGGGGGAAGCTTCTTCCGGACTCCGAAGTCAAACTTTCAATGCTCTGTACTGGTGAAGACTGCAAAGAATCGAGCAACCGTGTCACTCACATGCAGTAGCCACGTCCCCACGAGTCTAGGCGTCTTGCAATTGCTGGCTAAATCAGGTTCACGTGCTTCTGGATCTCTTGCTAAAATAATTGGAATATATACCGACAGGCATGCCTCGCGGTTCAGGGCGGTTTCCGATTGAAACCGATGGTTTTCTAAATTCGATTTATTTGACTAGTAAAATTTAAAATATTGTTTATTAATATTTTAATTATAATATATTTAAAATAAAGAAACTACCATTATTTAATTGAGTAATTAATTTTAATTAATCAAAAAGATTAAAAAAATAAATAATTCGGATTAAATTAATTCCCGTGGATTTCGCTAGTTTTGGAAATACAGTAGAATGCTGAGTTGACATCATGGTCCATGGGCTTGATTCATTTCCAGGACATTCCCAACCGTCCGATCAGGGAAAGCCATCCTCTGATCATTAAATTATAATTAATAAAAAAAAATACATATGAACGCAGACTGTACATAACGCGGTCTGAAGTGAAAGTAAAACCTGATGGGCCACGTGTCGGAGGCGGAGCAGCTCAACAAAAGAGGTAAAAAAAAAAAGAAAAAAAAGAAAAGTGAGGTGCTATTCCTTGTAAGCCACGTTAACGAAAATGCCGATCTTTTTTATTTTTCTTATTTGGTGTGTGTTTATATACGTGTATATATAATAAATATAAAAATTGAAAACACCAGCTCCAAAAAGCACCGATGCCGATTCGGTTGTCCCCGATTAATATATCCGAGAAAAAATCAACTCCTCTCTCTCTCTACAAACCCTCTCTCTCTGAACTCACCAACCAATCGGGCGTTTTCTAGGTCTTTCTCCTTCAGCTTTTGTGTGACATTTTTACTTTCTTTGCGCGTTTTCTTCTCCCCACTCTTTTTCGTGCTAGGGTTTGCTTTGTTTTTTAAAAAAATAAAAAATTTTCCAAGTTTTCTCTGTGCTTTCTTCAATTTTTCTTTTCCCTTAATTTATTGCAATTTGGACCTTTGGGTTTGGGATTTTTCCAGGTTTTGAAGTTTGATTTCATCATAGAGTGGTCGATCAAAATTTGACGCTTTGGGGTCATTTAGGGTTTTTTTTTGGGGGGATCTTATACGGTTGCCTAGATGGTGAGTTCGGAGGGATTGAATTCATCCCCGCCGCCGAAGCAGTACGGCGTAACGAAGCCTATATCGATGTCGGGGCCAATGGATGTTGATATGCAAAGAAGCCGCGAATTGGATAAGGTTTTTTCCTTGTTTCTCTTGCTTTGTGTTTTGGGTATTGCTAAGTTTTGCTTTTTGAAGTTCTGATCTGTTTCGTGTGTGTGCGTGCGTGCATCTGTGTGTGTGTGTTTTTCGGAAGTTCTTGAGTGATCAAGGACTTTATGAGAGCAAAGAGGAAGCTGCAACGAGGGAAGAGGTTCTGGGTCGGATTGGGCAGGTATTACATAGCTGTTTCTTATTATTTCCTTTCGTAATTGCATTTTAGTTTTTGATAGGAGATTCTGACTATTTAGGTTATGATTTTGGATTTTGAAAATTATCCATTGATTACGGGAGATTAAGTTATGTTAAATGTTGTAAGAAGTTAATCTAAGCACTGTGGCATGAAAGCAAAATTTAGGAATGAATCTAAGGTAGCTTTTTAGGGGATTTGAAGTTTGGCAGAATGTATAAAGTTAAAGAATATAGAGTTTTATTGGGAAGATCAATTTGATTCAAGTACAACCTCTTAAGTTGTGTTTGAATTCCACTTTTGCAAGTATTAATCTATGTTCATAAATTTGGACTAAAGACTAAATTCTTTTGTTTATTGATGTGTCCAAATGATTGTAATAACAGATCAACATCTTTGTATTGCAACTCCACAAAAGCCTAGTGGGCCATAATAGTTGACAAGGACTATGATCCAGGAGTTGCTACCACCAAGCTTTTAAGAACATTAATAGGTGCCCCCTTTGAATAGGTTACATCTTTACTTGTTGTGAAAGTATGATGTGCATAGCATTCCAAATATTTATCATTTGTTATGGTAATTGTGTCCTCAGTGGTATAATTTTTTTTTTTTTTGGTAACAATGCAGAATTGGTGATATTTTTTTGGAGTATTAGGCACAGTTTGATCAATGATCTCTTGAAATTGCATGATTCATTGGTGCTTGCTAAAGTATGGTGAAAGTGCACTTGCATAACTATCATTAAGTTTCAAATATACTGTTGAATTAGCAAAAGATTAGTAACAAGAATGAGTCTGTTTCATTTTTATCGCTTCTTTGATTTTGGATTAAAATGAAATCTAGTCAGTTTGCTGTTCATTTTGCATCCTTAACGAGTTTTATTTACCTCTCTTTGAAGTGGCAGTTTCAAAATGTATCTGCTATTTAGTTTTTATTAGTTTCTAAGCCAGCATTGTCTGTTTGCATTACCTTGCCAAGTTTCAGTAATTTCTATACTGGTCTTATCAGATTGTAAAAGATTGGGTGAAGCAGCTTACACGCTTGAAGGGCTACACAGATCAAATGGTGGAGGATGCTAATGCTGTCATTTTCACTTTTGGCTCTTATCGGCTTGGGGTAATTTTCTAATTTGTTTGTTGTCTAGTAGGACTTCTTTTTTTAGTTGGTCTATAAATGCTTTCATTGGGACTGGGAAATGTTATTGGTAATCTCTTGCATGCTAATTACTAGTTTTTTACTTTTTTTTTTTTTTGGCACTTGACTGGCTGGCACATGCTTTTCCTCGGAAATTTGCTTTTCTGTTGTCAACAAGGTCCTGCTTAAAGTTTGAGAGTTGACAGGTACATGGTCCTGGGGCTGACATTGACACATTATGTGTTGGACCATCTTATATTAATAGAGAGGTAAATACCAAGCTGAAGCTCTTTCACTAATTTATTTATATTTTTGAATATTTTATGTGATTGTCTTATTGTTTCTATCAGGAAGACTTCTTCTTTGTATTGCACGGCATTTTGGCCGAAATAGAAGAAGTTACAGAGCTGCAACCAGTTCCAGATGCTCATGTCCCTGTGATGAAATTCAAGTTTGATGGAATATCAATTGATCTTCTTTATGCAAGTATTTCTCTTTTGGTTGTACCAGATGTAAGTATTGATTTCCTTCTGTGAACAATGTATTCTGAGCATTTTCTATTTATTATGGGGATTTTTTTTCTTTAAGCTTCTATGAAGAATTCACGAGCACAAGTTTTTTTCATGATCATTTAAAAAAAAATTGAATGTTTTATTTTCTTGCACTTTGTGTGCAATTTTCTACTCTTTATTTGGAACTACAAAAGTTTTGTTGTTTTGCTCATGCATTATCTTCAGGTTTGTAAGTCTGTTGGTGAGTTTGTGCCCTGTTGCTGTTGTTATCGCTCTTATTTCAATGCTGTTTTAACTGTTTATGAATATTGGTAAATAAGTTATCCTTTTTCCCTTTCCTTAAAGGTGGCAGTGGACTGTTTTGATATCTTTCTTTTTTTGACTGTCCATTTATTAGAAAGATTTTCCCCCTTTCAATTTACTTGTGGATAGGACTTGGACATCTCGGATGTTTCTGTTCTATATAATGTTGACGAGCCTACCGTTCGAAGTCTCAATGGCTGTAGGGTCGCTGATCAAATTCTTAAGCTTGTTCCTAATGTGGAGGTGAGGTGTTTTAGTTGTTTGACCACTTTCTTGGGTTCTTTTAAATAAATTTCTAGATGGTGATATATGCTTGGTTTACAAGTCTTTCCTAATTCTAAGTTTTTTTCCTAAATTGTAGCATTTCCGCACAACACTCCGGTGTTTGAAGTTGTGGGCTAAAAGACGTGGTGTTTATTCCAATGTGTGTGATCCCTTTTCTTTGATTTTTTTCCCGTGTCCTTGCTGTCTCTCACACCATTCTTATTTCTATCCCCTTAATTGTTTGTTTTCTTGATTTGTTATTGCTTTTATCTTGTTTCACCATTCAGGTGACTGGTTTTCTTGGTGGTGTGAACTGGGCTCTGCTTGTCGCTCGAGTGTGTCAACTCTATCCTAATGCAATCCCCAGCATGCTTGTTTCCAGATTTTTCAGAGTCTATACACAGTGGCGCTGGCCAAACCCTGTTATGCTGTGCCCAATTGAAGAGGATGAACTTGGATTTTCTGTTTGGGATCCCCGTAAAAATCCTCGTGACCGAACTCATCACATGCCAATAATAACACCTGCCTATCCATGCATGAATTCAAGCTATAATGTATCAACGAGTACACTACGGGTCATGATGGAGCAATTCCAGTATGGTAACAGGATCTGTGAGGTAAGGATGGTAGAGTTGTGTAGTCTGTGATATATATGTGTGGTTGGATGCTAATATATTGTATTCTACAGGAGATAGAGCTTAATAAAGCCCAATGGAGTACTCTGTTTGAGCCATACCTGTTCTTTGAAAGCTATAAAAACTATCTGCAGGTTGACATAGTTGCCCCAGATGTTGATGATTTGCGTTCTTGGAAAGGCTGGGTGGAATCCCGGTTGAGGCAGTTGACTCTTATGGTAATATCTCTTCAATGTACACTTCCTGTGAAGTGAAAAAGACTGTTTTGAACTTATATATATATATATATTTGTTAACTTATTTTGAAGGGAAATGCTCATTAATACATTTTCTATTTGGTTCCAATTTTTTGTGATGTCCTAATTACAGATTGAGCGAGACACATATGGGAAGTTGCAGTGTCATCCGTACCCTCATGAGTATGTTGATACCTCCAAACCATGTGCCCATAGTGCATTTTTTATGGGCTTGCAGAGGAAACAGGTGGAGATGATTCAGGAAAGGCAGCAGTTTGATATCCGAGGAACAGTAGATGAATTTAGGCATTCCTTAACTATGTATGTGTTTTGGAAACCAGGAATGGAAATTTATGTCTCTCATGTTCGTAGGAAGCAGATCCCTTCTTATGTTTTTCCAGATGGTTATAGGCGTCCTCGACATGCTAGAGTCTCATCACAGCAACAGTCTGATAAGCTATGCTGTGAAGATGGTGCTTCTTGCCGCATTGGCTCTGGAGAGAGATGCTTTAAGAGGAAAAAAGATCCTGATGAAGCGGATGTGAAGAATGATATGCCAGAGAAACGATGTTCTATTAGTCCTCAGAGGCGGGATTCAATTTCTCCTGAAATTATTGGTCACAAGTTTGTGGGTAGTTCTGCATGCTTGGCATATGCTGAAGGCAATGAAATGTGTGAAGTTGATAAAAATAGAAATTTTCATGATGATGTTGAAGGGGGAGGTACATCAAATTGCAACTTAATCACCTCCCTTTCAAGTGAGGTTGGTTCATGCAAGGATATTGAAAATGGATCAGTAGCAGGTAGCATCAAGGGGAATAATGGAAGTGCTGAAGAAGGAATTAATATCCCGGGATCTTCTCAAAGTGATTCTGGTGATGCAGATTCTGTGTGTTGTTTGGAAAATGCTCGTGGAGATGGCAATGGAGTATTTCAAGGCGGATTGCAGGAAGAGTTTGAGGTTTTTGATATAAGTTTCATATCTTTCTTTACTTTACTATTTTATGTCGTGTTGCGTGCGATTTCTTGATTGTTGTAAACTTCTCTTTTCTTCTATTCTTTATTTTTTAGCCTGATTTGCTGCCTAACGGGCCTGGTGTAAATCTTAATTCTCTAATTGTCTAATTTTGAAGCAGTATTTCATGTATTTTCATCTAACATTCTTTTTTATGGTTCCTTGCTTTTTTGTATGCAAAGCCAAATGCTGCTGTTGGGATGTTACTAAAAACCGTGGGTGGAGTTGATGCAGAAGCTGTTCAGAAACCAGTGTTAAGGCACGTGTATTGAAATTCTAAGTGGTGTTGCTTGTTTTCCTCGTACAATGTTTGTCTTTATACTGCTCTTTTTCTTTGTTTTTTCTGGTTATTTTAATAGCAGGTTAAGCTTAACATCAACAGCGTGAGATATCAGAAGTTGGATAAAAAGTGAAGTTTTTTCTGTCTAAGCTGCAGTCCATAAGACAGAAGGCCAGCAGTTTGGGGTAAGTATTGCATTACTTGCTGGCTTTCATTTCTTGCGTTTTTTCAGGATTGCTTGTTCGTATAGTGCGGAACAGAGATCAAGTAAGTGGAGGCACAAAATCAGGAGAGTTTTGATGGATGAAGCCTTTTGTCATGTTGAATGGACAGTGTTGCATTTGCAAAGAGCTCTGTTGTTCATGAGCAGCGAGTGTAGCAAAGGGCTTCGAAGTATTTAAATATTGGATTATGATAGGGGGATTGGGGTAAGATTCCATTTTTCCCCTGGCATGTGGAAGCTATTCTAGGGATTGCATGTAAAGATGGCCGAGTGTGTTATTTTAGTGTAAGAGGTGTTGAGATATAGCGATGTTTGCTAGAGGTTGTGACATTAAGTTGGTTTAGCGTGCCTTGCCTCTGTTACCTTTTGCACCTTTGCCTACCATGTAATATAAGAATTTGTTAAATCTCTCTCTCTCTCTCTCTCTCTTTGCCCGCATGCGCTCACATAAATGACTTATTGGTGGGTCTCTTGAATTTGATCTTAGTACTTGTTTCAAAATATAATATTGAAATTATAGGTAAACACTTGGCGAGGGGACATGCATAATGCTTTCGACACGAAGGAGTAGATGCTTATTATAAGATAGTTGTCATGTAGAAAAAACACTTGGACATGATTCTCGTGCTGCTTTTCCTAACCATGCACCTTAAACACATTTGTTTCATCTGACTTGGGCCGACTTGTATCTTCATCTGCAATCCACCTCCTGTTAGGTCCACATACTTTATCCCATTATTAGCTATCACTGTTCTTTGCTTAAAGCTCTTTACTGAAGTTTTTTAATTTTTAAGAAATGTTTAATCTTTTTATTAAAGAAATTGTTTACTGCCTATATAAGTTATTTGATTGAAGAATTAAAAAGTTTTTCTTTTTAATAAATGTAAGATTTTTTAATTAAATATTTTTAAAATAATAATTAAACAGTGAATTCAATTACGTCACTTTTTTAGATAATACATTATTATTATTCTTTTTAATATAATTTATTTAAATTTAAAGAATAATTAATACTGTAATATAAAGTATATATTAAAAAACATTATTTTTAATTATATTCTGCTGGCATGTGAAAAAAAAAAAACATAGTATGGACGAAGCAGTAAATATAATGAGAAAAAAAAGAAAAGGATGAAGCGAAGAATAAATGAAGCAGGGAGTGCAGTTTCTGTGTAACATGACCAAACGACACAGAGGAAGATGATCCACTAACCATACTTTCGATATTTGGTTCAGATTTCCGAAAGAAAGTTATCAAACAAGAAAAGGTCAACCTCAAATCTCTAACCCATTAAGAAACTCTCCTTTCTTTCTCACACTGCCCAAATCTCCATATTCATTTCTATTTATTATCAAAAAGGGTGTTCGCTTCTGTGTTTCATTTCGTGTCCTTTCTTTTTTTGGCTACAATTTGTTGGCTGTGTTCTGTGCTGCCGCTGTGGCTGGATCTGTTACGGCCTCCATCGTCGTCATGCGAAAGATGAGGAGCGATGGTATGTGGGCCAGAGCAATTGAAATACTCATAGAATTGGGAGAGAAATGTGCTACCCCTATTGGAAAGCTGAAGCAGGTTGCTGATGCCATGGTTGTGGAGATGCATGCCGATCTTGCCTCTGAAGGTGGAAGCAAGCTCAAGATGCTCATCAGCTATGTCCATAATTTGCCTACTGGGTATTCTTTTTCTTGCTTCGAAATATGCCTAGTATGCGGCTATTTATGTTTTTATGTATATGTCTGTGCTAAACTGAGTCCTTGAGGTCGACTATCATTCGTTTTTTTTTTTTAAATATCTATTTGATCTGTTTAATTACAATTGAGGACTTGTAATACGCGTACAATTGACTCAAATGTGCAGCTGCATGTTATTCACGTCGAAGTATGTGGATCGACTTATTACTTGTGTATGGCTCACATATATCTTTGTTTTCATGCATATGTTTGGTCTCTTTCAATAAGTTGCATATCTTTTCATTTTCTTCTATCATAGACCCTGCTAAGACTATTTTTGGAGTACTCGACTACTTGGGAGTAATTTCTTAAATACCATGATTCCCAAAGAGGGTATTAAATATTGTCAATTGTTGTTTTCCTAGTGTTTGATTTGGACAAGCATGTTTTAGCCATGGAATTAATCTTCAGCACATCTTTCCTGATATAACTTTTACTACTTTGCTACTGCTTTTTTGCCATGGAGTAATACCTCTAAAATTTTCGGTTCAGCTAGACATGCAATAGATGAAAGAAGATACTGTAATATTTAAATGCCTGATGTCGATAAAGATATTATATTCCTGCTAATAAAATAGAAGCAAGACAAGTATGGATGAAGTTTTATTCTTTCCAACACTGTTCATTTGGTAGTCCAAAAAATACATTATTCACTTCCATCCCTTTTTCTTTTTCTTAGTGCAGTGATGAGAACGGATTGTTTTATGCATTGGATCTTGGTGGAACTAACTTCCGTGTATTGCGGGTGCAACTTAGGGGGAGGGTGGTCGTCTTGTCAACCAAGAATTTGCAGAGGTGCCTATTCCTCTAAATTTGATGACTGGGACTAAAGATGTAAGTGTTTACTATCCAGAAATGCTATTACCATCTGAAGATGGGTTTCATGGATAAGGTTTATAAACTCTCAATTTCAATTGTAATTTCAGGCACTGTTTGACTATGTTGCGGCAGAACTAGCAAAATTTGTTTCTCAAGAAGGTGAAGAGCTTCGACTTCCTCCTGGTAAAATAAGGGAATTGGGTTTCACCTTCTCATTCCCTGTTATACAAACATCTATTGCATCTGGGACTCTTGTTAGGTGGACAAAAGGCTTCTCTATAGATGATGCTGTTAGTCTGAATTTCTTGAGCTCTGTTCTATAATTTTCTTGCATCAAATGTCTTCTTGGTTCTGTATGAAGGATCAATTCTTTGATAAATTGGATATCATTTTATATTCACTCTTAGAAGGTAAACATTTTTGTAGCTATTAATGTGAGTGAAGACATGACTCATCTTGATTTCTTTAAAATAGGTTGGCCAAGATGTTATGGTGGAATTAACCAAAGCTTTGGAAAGACAAGGTGTTCATATGCACGTGACAGCTCTGGTAACTTAAGATTTTAATGTCTGTGCATCAAAAGTTTTTTCTTAGTCTTGTCCTTCTATTGGATGTTTGTGCTTAATATGTCAGTTCTTCAAAATGTTGTATTATGATCATTGCAGTAAATTTTCTCTTTCAATTTAGAGTTAAAAAATGTTGGTATCAGGTCAACGATACAGTTAGAACCGAAGTAAATTTTCTCTTTCAATTTAGAGTTAAAAAATGTTGGTATCAGGTCAATGATACAGTTGGAACCCTGGCTGGAGGCAAATACTTCCACAAGGATGTTGCTGCTGCTGTGATTTTAGGTACTGGGACAAATGCTGCTTATGTGGAACGGGCACAAGCCATACCAAAGTGGCATGGTGCTCTACCTGAATCAGGCGAGATGGTAAGGATATTTTAGCATTTTTTTTGCTTGCTTAATGCTGGTATTAAATTATTGATGCTGCTGGTCGCATTGGAATTTAGGTTATCAATATGGAGTGGGGCAACTTTAGGTCGTCACATCTTCCACTAACTGAAAATGACCTTGCATTAGATGTTGAAAGTTTAAATCCTGGGGAACAGGTGATTTATGATATCCTTTTTTCCCCACTAGTCCTTGATTCTCTAACTAGCATCATATTGTGTTATTATTTCTTTAAATGATTTGCACAGATCTTTGAGAAGATAATTTCTGGCATGTACTTGGGAGAAATTGTACGCAGAGTGCTACTAAAAATGGCCGAAGAAGCTGCCTTTTTTGGTGAAACTGTTCCCTCAAAACTTAAAGTTCCTTTCATATTGAGGCAACTTAAATGGACTTTATCTATTCGGATTCCAAAATATGTAGTCAAAGGCAGTGATATTGAATGAGTAAAATAAAAGGTTAGCACAATATACCTAGCATTTGAAATTTGATTGGACTAGTGTTATGTTCGCAAATCATGGATGATAGATAGTGAAGGAGCTCATCAGAGGGAGCTCTCAATACTTCAAACTCATCGACAAAGAGTCTTAAATCTCGTAATTTTGATTCTAAAATTATACTTGCCTTTATTAAGAAATCATTATCATTACAAAAGAGTCCTATTAATTATAACTATAATCAACTTAGATGTAATTGTCAGTCTTACATGCATTACAGCAATAGCGGTTTTCAAGGTTCTGTTTAGAACTTAGTTATGCTGTGATTTTTGGATGGCAGAACACCTGATATGTCAACAATGCATCATGATACATCCTCTGATCTTAAAGTGGTTGGAAATAAATTGAAGGATATTTTACAGGTACTAATTTCATCCTGCAACCTATCTGTGTATTTCAAATAAATTTGAAATTTGCATTGCTTTTTCTTTTTCTAATCTATACTTAGAGCCTATTTCATGTCCCAGAGACCTACTTGGTCTGACCTGCAAAGATGTTGGGTTTGGGAAGCGACTTCGCCCAGCTGGGTTGAGCCTAGCCTCTAGAATTGGCATTTATGTTCATATGCACCTGGTCTGCCCAATAACAAAGTATTAATACTTTTTTTTTCCCTTTTTTTTTGGTTATATTAGCTGGGTTTGGGCAAATGTATAGGCTCAAATAATCAGGTTGAGGACCAGTCCCAACCATCTTTAAACAGGCAAAGTGCTTCCTTATCTTTTATTAAAGCCCATACCGTTTTATAGCTTCTTATTGAATCTAGTAAAAATTCTGCTCAAGGGATTACATATTGTACAGTAGAAAACGTATTTACACTCACTTATAATATGATTTTTGTTCTTGTCTGGTCAATTTCAGATATCTAAGACTTCCGTAATAACAAGAAAGGTGGTTGTTGAGCTCTGCAACATTGTTGCCACCCGTGGAGCAGGATTGGCAGCAGCTGGAATTTTGGGTATCTTAAAGAAAATAGGGAAGGATAAAGTCGAAGAGGGGGACAAAAAGAGGACAGTGATAGCCTTGGATGGTGGATTGTATGAACACTATAGTGAATATAGCAAGTGCATGGAGAATACTCTTAACGAATTGCTGGGAGAAGAAGTGTCCAGAAGGATTTGGATTGTGCACTCTAATGATGGATCTGGCATTGGAGCTGCTCTCCTTGCTGCCTCGCATTCGAAGTATTGTTGAGTTGAGACTGAAGAAGACACCCTGATAACCATAGGAAAGATTTCTGATTCTGTTTTTTGGAGGTGGATTGCAACCTCTCTGCACATTTTCTTTAGTCATCTTGTGCCCGTGTTCTTTATTGATCATTCTTCAACTTCAACTTAGAAGTGGTACTGTGAATATTTGAATCCCACCTTTCAGAACATGAGGAGGTGGAGTGGCCAATATTTTAAAGCCTCGGCCTGCGATTCCAACCGGATTGTTCCTGCTGCTGGTAATAATAAATTCAATTCTTTACATGCTATGTCCATCCTATGCACAGTAATTCTGGGAACTAACAAGTGTTGGTAAATGGGTGACAGCCGATTCGCTCATCTCTCGTGTTACGTCGTCACACCAACTATGAAGTCTGCATGCATGCAAAAAGAAGGTATCCCATTATCTCAAGTGAAAACTACAGAAAGGTTACCTTAATTTATCTCGAATTTATCGCATTAGAGAAAATAGATAAATAAAAGCACATTTAATATGTGTATCAAAATATGAAATGTGAAAGTTGGTAAAAATAAAGTAAGAAATGGGGCACACCGCACGTAATTCCATTGGAACATTTAAAGAGCAGTCATAGTTTTGGCCTTCAAGTTAGGCAGCTCTCAATGAAAACGACCCTTCAAAACTCCCCAAACGTAGCCCTTTTCAACATTTATTTCTTTTTCTTTTTCATGAAAAAGATACATAAAAACTAGGGTCCCCCTAGGTACATTGAACATGATACATACTCAAATCTACCTAATCTTGCAAGACAAGATCAACGGTGCAAAATCAATGGGATCCAGTTGTGGCAACAAGAAAAGGATGAGTGGTGTGACAGACCTATGAGCATATCACCATCTAAGGGGATATAGGAAAAGGATTGTGTTCTAGCCTTTTTAACAAAAAGGGTATATATTTCTACACTTTCTCACCACCCCAAGGCCAAAAGCACCCTTTGAATATTGTACTTGTTCCAATTGATTTCCCAAAGAATGAAGTTTTGGACCTTTACAACCCATTATTCTTGCACATTCACTACTAGCTTGACAGTTCAACATGCCATTGACAATTTGAAACTTTATTGTCTTTATCGCCTCAAACTCGAGACCTTATGGTGCTAGACCCAATTTTAAGAAATGGGTAATTGACAAAACTAATTAAACAGACTTGTACATTAAGCTCAAAACACAGTTATTATGCATTGCTCCACATTGCATTAAGGCAAAAGGAGCAAGTTAGATTATAATAAGCTAGGCACAGACATGTACTACTGTGAGTTGAAAAGTTGCATACAATATTACAAGAGACATTGTCAACTAAGAACATAAAATTGAAGTCTTCTCTTCTTCTAGCTTCAAGAGAATCATCACAGCAAAATTCTTCCTTTTCACTTCATGGGTTGCTTGCCTTGCTTGTTGCTTCCAACTGCAAACAAATACAACTTTCTGATTAACACAAAGTAGTTGGCTTAAGTAATAATACTAAATGAATCTAAGTTCCTTCATAACATAATTAATCACTCACGGTTAAGTGCAGAAACTTCGGAGCTCTTCAATACACGAAGCCTCTTCACCATTGACACAAACATTCTACAATGAAAGAAAGCATATTATAACATGATTAGATCAGATTCTTGTGCATAATTACAGCAACAAAGAGCCGAAAGCAAGAGTCTAATACTATTGCATTAGATTTAGATGGCTACAGAAGCAGACAGTACAGTTTCTTTATGCAAGAAAGAGCAATGAATTGTGGGATTTGCAAGAATAAATTATAGATTAACATTGATGATTTAGCGTAGACGAGTGATTAGGAATCTAAAACAGTTATTCTAGTAGCACAAAACGACATAAAAGCATATAATAGTGTTTTGTTATAGGCTCAATCAGCAAGTGTTATGAATATAATATGGAATTGAATAATAAAGAATTAGCATCAGATCCACAGTGATAAAGATGCTTACTGCCATGGGACATCCCCAACAAGCATCCTGTCTCCTTCATTATCCTCATATACAAGTGTATATTCTCCACTTCCATTTAAAACACTTGTATTCGCTTTCTCTTCCTCCTGCTCACTCATGATTCCACCAGCAGAGGAATCTCTTTGAGCTAAACATATAACACAAAGGACAAGCCAAATGAGAACTGTGAGCACTAAATCAATATCAAAATCAACATGAGATAACTAGTAAATGATCAAAGTAGAATGAAACTTAAACCACAGGACTCAGGAAGTACACTAATCAAAGAAACTGGACTACCCACATGGCAACTAGACATGTATAAAATTCTCTTGGCATCAATATTTGGGAATATGTCGTCTTCTGTAGATGCCAAATTGACAGTGTTGTGTTAATTTATAGAATTAATCAAATTAGCTAGATGATACAACTTTCAAATCATCACTTCTATTGAATGCCAATACTATTGCTAAATAAAGAAAAGAAACTCCATTATTGGCCAGTACCTCAATTATATGCAGTAACAATAAACAGATTTCAATAATTGATTCACCATATAGGTCAAATTGTTACTAAAAAGATAAAGTGCAAACCTGTTAGGAGGCCTCTAAAGAGTTCATCAACAGCAGTGGAGAGTTTCTCATAGCTGTCATAGGCTTTGAGATCTACTTTTCTTCCAATGGGAACCCCATCCATATTGATCTTCACAAACATCCCTTTTTTGCAAGTTTCAACTGGTTTTTCACTAGCAACCTTCTTGTTTGGGCTTTCATTTTGTGAGTCAGTAGCAGGTTTTGAAGAGCTGCTGCTTGCAAGATTCCTCCTGGATAAACGAATTGGAGGCCAACCCACAACTGGACCAGGAGCAGTTCTGCATTTAAAAAAAACAACATTAAAGGTTAAATCAGACAAAAAAACAGAGTTAAGTGATAGTCAAGATGGTTAATTTTAGATGCGATATAAAAGATGCAGTCTAAAAACAGAACAAATAGAAAAGAACAAAGCATGTGGAGATATAGCATGGAATTAGAAGCCACAAAAGTCCCACAAGTACTTCCATGTCTTAGGCACTAGAAAGACAAGAATAGAAATAGCTCATATTTCAAGAACTATCACACAAATTGCACTACAATAAACAGGCTGAAGAAGATAAAGTCTAAATCACCATGGAAAGCAGACATAGAAAGAAAGGATTACTGGAAGAGAAAAGGTTACGAAGAAAAGGAAATGTAAGGATTTATGCTGTTGATGGCCAAACAAAGCTAAGAGTCATCAAGAATCAGTAGTCAAAAACCAGGTTAGTAAAATTTTAAATGATGAGGTGAAGGAGTGCAGCCAAGCATAATACCAAGAAACAAAAAAATATATGATGATGGACCACGCATCATCTAGCAAGGTGAACATGTGAATGAATATCCTCTGTCAAAAAGTTAAAACGACGAGACAGAGAGGAGAGAGAAGGGGTAAAAAGCTGCAGTACCTTTTCTGAGAGCTGTTGGGCACAGCTGTATTTGCAGGAGCAGGCGATGAAAACGCCTTCTTTTCTGCACTCTGCTGCAAGTCTACAACCACTTTAGTGCAACAGGACTGTGAGGATTCCTTTGCCACTGCAGGCAGGCTCTGTGGTGGTGGTGTTGTTAATGTTTTTGATGGAAACTGGAGAAATGGAGTAGCCTTCATTTGTTGTGATAGTTGTTGATTGAACCATACAGAACTGGACTGTAGGTTCTCAGGTGAAGAAAACTTGTGGATTTGTTGGCTTCCATTGGAGAAATACCCAAGAGAGAGAAGAGACTCATCTCTTTCTGTATTATCTGCGTTTTTAGCGATCTCGCCAAGAGACCATTCTTCACCAGGTGGACCAAGCCTTAATTCCAGTTTCTTCTCGTCTGGGGATCTTTCATCAGATCTTTTAACTAGCCATTCTCTTTCTCTTGGAATCAAATCCAACAACCGAGGACATGCCTCACCATTCTTTGAACAACTCTCCATTAAGCAGATAAATATCACTTCTTCTTTGACTTTAAACACCAGATAGAAGCAAGAATACAGGAAAATCTCACTGGAGTGTGAAAAGCAAGCAAAAGTCAGAGACTTTTAACGCCAAGTATCGGCAAACTTAACTTGAAAACCATATCATGAGCAAGAAACAAATGAAACAGAAACACAGAAAGTAGTTCGATACCTTTTGTGAAGGGTCCTTTAACCAGCACTCAAGAACTTGAAGACCAGCATTATAAATTATTAAAATGAACTCTTCCGGCCTCTAAAAATAAATAAAGCTATGTAGGAAATAGCTAGCGATAGAACCTTAAGATCTCAACTGCCAACACAAGAACCAGCTTTTAAAGCGTCAAGCCTTAAAAATCCTAAAACCCCACACACTTAGAACAGGAAAATAATGACAGAAACCGCACTCAAGAGAGATAGAGAAAACCCAAGATTAAGTGCTTTAACAACTCAAAGACCAAAGGCAAAGAAAAGAGATATAATAGCGACTTTTGTATCGTTTTCTTGGCACGCTCAGCGCGTTCTGTTTGCTTTTGGCACAGGAGGGGACAGGAGAGATGTGATATGGATGTAGAATAGAAATTTTAGAAAAGAAAATAAGCAGAGAGAAATGAGAATAAGATGAAGAAAGGAAAAGGAAACCAGATAGATAATATATAAGAGAGAAAAAGAGATTCTTTTTCTCTCTCTAACGCTCAGGAGCCTAAAAACAGGAAACGGGAAATATAGAACAAAACGCACGCAACCCAGGAGAGAGCCCTCTAAAAACGTTAGGTTGTGCAGCTGAGGAAGCAAAGAGTGCTGTTGCTGACCTCTCTAATGGAAGATACTCTCTTCTCTCTCTCTCTCTCTCTCTCTCTCTCTCAACACCACCATCCAAATATTGTAGCCTTACTAGCACACTTCCATTGCCCTTTAGTAGAGCCTATGGTAGAGAGAGAGAGAGATAGAAAAAGAAAAAAGTCTAGTGAAAGAAAAAGAAAGCTATTAAGGCGCACTTTGGATTTGATTAAGCTATCTTGGATTAGAGTCAATTAACCTTTATTAGCACACAAACCCACCAACCAGAAGGAAAAAGTTTACAGAAAATCCATTATTCTAACCATTAAACCCACTTGTTAAGTTGATTTAGTTATACCCTTCACAGTAAAGAAGCAGAAAAATCAATCCTTTGCTTGAATATTTAATAAGCAGGCCATTAATTACTCAAGGACAGGTTTGATTAAGATGTAATTTTGATTAGATAAAGATACAAAGAGAGAGACTTTAGGCTCAAACTAAGACATGAGAAGCAAAGTGGTTGCTTTTGTGAGGTCAAGAAAATGATGTATGTGGGGATAGTGTTTTATTTTCTTGTTATTTTGATCCACAGACAGAAACAGAAAGGAAAATGAAATGGAAAATTAGAGGGAGAGGATTTGCATGATCCATATTTGCAGGGCTTGTGCTGTAAAAACATGCAGATCCCATGATCTTGTCTGTTCTCTATCTCTCTCTCTCTCTCTCTCT
>CAOGCB010872658.1:0-38744 GCA_948266635.1 Cnidoscolus chayamansa | reverse complement strand
TATGTCTCCACCTGTGATGGCTGGACACAACTGAAAAAGTATTAACAAAATGCAAATCAAGGTCTATTTAGATTGAATTTGCTTAATGTTGATTAAAAAAAAAAAAGCTTCAACCACCAACGTGTAGGCCACCTCCAATTGGAATCAAACAAGTTGCACTAGGAATAAGCCTCCTCTTGTGTGTGGGACCTAAAAGTAGTTGGCAGAAACAGAGTGTGGATATTATCAGGGCTGCAAACGTCCAAAGCCACCTGAAATGGATATCATTCATTTACTTTCGATCATTTCTCCTTGTCTTTTTTTACTTTTGGCTTTTGCATCTTTCTCATTTATCTTTAATCATGACTCACGGACAACAAGCATTAAAATTGCAACTAATAGAAATCAATTTGAAGACAAAAGAAAATGAGTTGGACAGTGAACAACTGTGATGTTATTCTCTTATCATCTCCTCCGATCATTCAATTACATACAAAGAAATCATTGTCCCACCAAAATTGTTCCACAGCAGTGGAACCCCGAAAATAAGGAATTAAAATCCTGTAAGCACATGAATTTGTAATGAAAAAACTGAACCCAATCCAATTTCCTAATCTGTACACATCTAGGAAAGAATTTCTTAAGATGTTTAAACAAGAAATTTAAAGGAACATCAAAAGAATCGCAGATAACTCGAGTAACCCATCATTGTAGATTGAGAAGAACTCAACAATCCCATGGAATGATCCTTCACTCTAGTTTTCTCATTCCCCTTATAAAGATCATAAGGCTCCCACAGATGATCAAGAGGGCAAGGCTTCTTGGCATCTAGCCTAACCCATGGCTTCCCTTTTCCACTCCAATGAAGCAAGCTGACTGGACCAGGATGCAATGACCTGCAGCTCCCTCTCACATTATCCCCTCCGAGCCCGTGCTGGTTCCATCGGTGATCAATAGCCTCTACTTTACCAGCGAACACCAATAAAAAAGGCGGCAGTGAACCCAACTCGTAAATCCTCCTCTTCCTCTGTATCTCCATCCAGTTTTCGAGTCTCCTCCTGTAGTTACCCTCTCTCCACCTTACCAAATCCATTACCATTACCCCAGTGTTGAAGTAACAAGGCTTCCGCGCAGAAAAAACACGAGAAAGAACAGGGTCAGACCAGAACACATCAGTGAAATACTTGGTGAAATTAGCATGGCAATACTCCGGTGCGCCGATGATTCTTGACCCAGTAAGGGTTGTACTCCAGAGCTTGTGTATATTGTCCACAACAACCACATCCGAGTCCAGGTAAATAACTCGGCCAACGCAGGGATCTAGGATGTCTCCAAGATAGTTTCTTGCGTAATTTAGTGGATTTTCTAGGGCTTGACGGATTGATGAAGATATTAGATTGATTACTGTGTCCTCCCTGCATATATAAACCTTGAAACTGAGTGACGGGAAGGTGGAGCGAACGAGTTGGGTCAGAACTCGAGGACTCACAGAGTCGAACTCAGCCGCAATAAAATGGAAGAAAACGTTTTCTGGACAAGAAGCGTGTTTTATAACGGAGTGAACAGCGGCGATTGACCCCCGTAGATACTCCGAGTCCAGAGTCATGGCTACGTGGACCAAAGAAGGGTCACAAGAAGACACTAACTCTCTATTGCCAGACACTGGGCATTCTATCCCATTACGGTAGTCCGGTGCCTCCGCGAACCGGAGCATAACCAGTTCAGGACCATCCTCGCCGTTCACTTCTCTCCCCGGCAGAGAGCGAATCCCGAGGCAGAATGGAGCAGAAAGAAAAAGAAAGAAAATGGAATGGAGTAAGCGTAAAAGACCCATTGCTACCACTTGGTGCGGGTGAAAGTGATAAGATGGAGTATTAATAGTTGTTATATTGCATTGATTGGCATAGGAGGGAAAGGGAAATGGAAAGTGAAGAGATTGGAAAAAAGAATGTGAACAGCAATTGAAAGTGTAAAATGTGAAAATGCGCGATTGAAATGTAAGTACCAAGATTTAGAGGAAGGGGAAAAGCTCAACAGCGCTTAATAGTTTCTTGTTTCTTGTTCTTGATGGGTTCATTTCCAAAAAGGCGGTTTTTCATTTTTCCCCGCCGAGGAAGAGATACAGAGAGAGAGAGAGAGAGAGGTAAGGATAGAGAAAGGGGCATCAGAAGGCTTATATATTAGAGGGAAAATATTATATTGTCTGTCATCTTCTGTCGCAGAGCGGAAGTGAGCAGTTTGCAGAAATTGCTAGCAAGAAAGGTATATAATCCACTCTGTAATTGTTTGAAATTGGACACCGTGTTTCTTCTACGGCTTTGTGTCATTCACGCGGTTTTGGGTTGCGCGTGGTGCTGAATAGTGAAGTGAAAGGTAACAAATGAGTAAAGAGGCAGGATTCACAAGTACAACAAAACAGCAATCTATTGGGACAATATATATTCTTTACATCCACTAATGCAATGACAGCTGTGCTTCCAAAAGCAGACAGCTGTGTGTTGTCGTAATTCTGATTTTGACATAGACGCCTGTGATCTCTGCTGTTTCACATTTTAAAAAATCTTATTAATGTTATTAAACTTCTTATGCTTCACTTTTTCTGTAAATTATAATAAAATAATATTTTAATTCAATTGAATAATAATTTATGAATCATAAATAATACAAATTATTATAAAAAAAATATCGAATAAGCTACCACGTACATGATATTCGTTGAACGTAACCATCCCAAACTTTTAATTTATATATATTTATTGAGAATTATAAAAATTGCATAGTCGCTGTTTGAAGGCTTCAATTCGTTGGTATGCGTTGCGTGGTCCTTATCAAAACGACTTCGTATGTCAAAATGTAAATAAATCGTCAATATTTTGATTTTATCAACTCTGATATAATAAAAATTAATGAATGCGTAATTTATCCTATTGTGATAATTTGCTTTGGTGCTAAGATTCCTCAGGAATATTTTGTTATAAACACGCGACAATTATAACTCAACAAGTGTTGGGCTGTGTTCAGTGACGACATCTTTAAGAATAAAAAGTCGCAGCCTGCTTCTATTTGTTTAAGTGTTTGACTCAACTTCTTTTGCATATCATACGTTCATGCTAAGCAAATTTTATCTTAAAAAATACACTTTCATATAAAAATACACTAACATAAATATATTCTTCCGTTGCAAAAATGAACTCAGTTTTTTATTATTTAAAACGACCTTACGTATAAGAATTAGTTTAACAAGTAGCTGCTAACTTTACAAGCAAGTATGTGAAAAGCAGATTCGGTGAAGTGGTTGGAATGGTTTTGCCTTATAATTTGACAGCTTTATTCATTTTCCAACAACAGAAATTTAGCAGTTTAGTTGCGTAGCAGGAAGGGACAACAAAACCAGACATGGCATCATTTGATGTTAGAACATAGAAGAAAGGAACAAAGAATATATAAAATCAAAAGTGGCATTACCAATAGTTGATGAAATGAAATGGAGGGTATGTGGACTGAATGTGCCAATCATTCGAATCCATATCAACTAAAACAAAAGAAGAATGGAATAGAACAATACAGAGATGAAAAGACAATTTAACACAAAAGCTTTATAAAATATCTGGATTACTTTTAATTTGGAAGTGCCCATTTAAGTCATTTGTCTTGTTTTTAACTCGAGGAGAAGGGAAAGTAGAGGGTAGCTTTGGATACTGAGTTCTGAACGAAAGCAAAGGTAGGATGGATGGCGAGGGCGGTGACGTTTTGTCTGTATGTGGAGAGAGAAGGAATAAAACAACCTAAGATGTGGTCCGTTCGAGACGTAGTGCTACGTGGATTGAAATTTGAAGAGGAAGAGTGGGCCAAGCAAGTTGGGATTTAGGTGTTAAGATTTGTACAGCCCAGTGGGAGAGTGTTACTTCACTGAATTCTAAATCTACTACGTTGTTTATTGTGTGATTTATCATTTTATATATTGTCGGATTAAAATATAAGGACCCTAGAAATAGAGCTTCTCCTTTTATAACAAATTTGAAAAGGAAGAAACTTTAGATGATATGGGTATGGTATGGGGCAGTCGTGAAAGAAGCGCACATCACGAATTTGCAATGTGACCGATGTCGGCTTTTATTATTTTGATGTTTAAAATAAAAAGAGGTGAATGGTTGGAAATAGCCTTAAATGAGGAACTTAAGGAGTGTTTTTTAGACAAAAAAGTTGGCTGAGTTTTAATGTAATAATCTTTAAAATCTTTGGAAATCAGAAACTTGGAGATATGTTTACTCCCAATCGTATTATCTCCTATTCTTCAGAAAATAGAAAATCATTTATTTTTAATAAACAAAGAGTTCTAAATATTTATAACAATTCAATTTACTGATTTATTTCTTCGAATTGATTTCCACAGTGCCAGAGACCCTATACTACTAATTTAGGAGTTTATTTAGTGACCATTTGACCTATTACAAATTTATTTTATTTGAGAATTCCTTTAGGCAAATGACAGTTCCCACCCATAAAATGGTGGGCATAGTTTATAAACTGACACCGACTAATATTTTCCTTACTCAATGTGAACTGTAGAAACAGCTGATGTAATGTCCTTTGTTCTTGGATCCTCGCTTTCTAGTGAAACACCGTGAGGATCTTCCCTAACCAACAAGCCCAGAACATTCAGTGTACTCCATGCTTTTGCTACTTTGCCGCTAGAGTTCCCCAGTGTCACAGCGAAAACTGCATCAAATCCACCTGCTCCAGGAACTCCACCCAACAAAACTCCATCCATATCCATTGTCATATCTAGAAGTCGAGTCTGCGATTCAGGCTCTATCTGCAAATTTTGCAAGTTAAAACAGACGAATTTAGGAGATTTGATTAAGGACAAAAGAAACAGATTGTAATACAAAAAACTATATTATTATTTGGAGTCCATTGGTACTTCAGAACGAATTTAGGAGGAGGGTAGGAACATGCTAAGAACTTCAAAATAAGAACAAGAAGAGAGGAGAATTCTGGGCTACCAGAAACATTGACTTTCAATAGATGGTTGGGTGGGCAATTCCTTTTTCCAGGCCCATCATGTTTTAGGTTTGGACTGGTTGGCACAGAGACTCGTGATCTGTTCTAGCTCTCGCCAGAGTAGCCCGAGTAGGAAAATAGGTACAGTTGCCAGTAAAGTCAGATATTGAAGAGATTGTAGTAAATCTGTTTTGTGCAGCAGAAAAACTTGCAACCTTGAAACGTCAACCTTTGCCCTTTTCTATTTACTATTATTGTAGTCTGCAAGCACCTTTCTACAGGGCAATAAAACTTGCAGCTCACAGAAATTAAAGTACAAGAGGAAATTGCTATCCTATTTCTCCTTTATATTCATGTTAGGTGGAAATAGAAACAACTACTAACAAAGAATGAAGAATTTAATTATTAAGTAAAGCTGAACCTACCGGAACACCTGCAGCCTCGCCCATCTGGCGCATATGATTTCTGATCTGAAGCATGGCATTTCTTGCTCCTAATAATGCTTTAACAACTGCTTCTCGGCTGGGCTCAGTTGCCTGCTCCATCCACTGTTCATGCAGTGCCAGGATTATACCAAAATAGATATTAGGAACACATAAAGGAGTCTCACTGGTTATAAAATGGTTCCATTTCACAGCAAGGGGCATGGCCACTGAGAAGTGGCAAAGCCATTTAAGTTAAAATTTTAAACTATTTTTTAGCATGTAAAACAAGTGGAATTTTGATGTTGCTTAAATTTAAACAAGTGGAATTTTAATCGTCATCCCTTGTTCAAATTTAAATATCAACTTTTGGTGGGGAAAAGTCACATTTGAGTCAATTTGTGATGAAGATATAATAATTAGTTGTATTGTAAGAATTTTACAGATTATAGTATTTTATCAAGCTTTTGGAGACATTATACTTTTTTATCAACCAGTTTAAATAATGTGGGACTTTCTTCTGTAGTTTTCCAAGTTTGGAAAACCTGGCTTGAAAGGGAAAAAAATGGATGTTACTCCAAAATTTCAACTTCACTACAGAGTTTTGCAATTTGAGTAAGGGACATTTTATGTCTTTTCCTATAGAGAACTGAAAATTGAATTGGAAAATAGAGGTAAGTAATAGAGACAAAAAAAAGAGTCTAGGATTTTTAAATCTTACTATCACCGTAGATATGAGAAAAAAGGGTCCCAGAAAATACCTTTTGTGACTTTTCTATACAGCAGTTATCTATCACAGATTTATATGCATCCCAGTGTTCTTCTGCGAGCTTGCTCAAAATGTTGAATTGTGTCTCAAGTGCTGAATTTGCCTCTGACAACTTTCTCCATGTTTCTTTGGACAACTGAGGATCAGCCTTCTGCCATTTCTTAATGGCACCTACCATTGAGGGCGTTGAAGATCCTCCAGTACCTGGCTCACCTAGTAGCTTCAGAAAGTATAACAACTTAATTAGCAAAACACCTACATATGCTCATGTAGGGTGCATCATATGGTATATCTCATGATGCTTACCAGGTTCATCAATGGTGGCAAGGAAAAAATAGTCCTCTCGTGGTCCCATTTTCCATTTAGGATGTTAACAATGACTTCCTGTAATGGAAGTCCTTTCACGGCATCCTGCAATGTTTTACAGAGTGAAATTACAAGAAAATAAATTATGGTGAAAGTTTTGGTTAGACATTCCCTAAAGTTTTGCACATGGTACTCCTAAACTTCCAAGGACACTGTTCACAAGACAAATTTATTGCTGCATTAAAGTTGATAACTGACAAAAGGGCATATTTCAGACATTTTTTAGAAAAAAATCCAAAATGTGCAGTCAAACTCAATGGTAAGGTTCTTGGAGAAAACCTTCAATTATAGCAACCCAAATGAGTATTATCTTTTGAAGAGTGAAAAATTAATCAGTCAGATCAGACAGCTTATTAAGAGTCTAAGATAAATGATATGACCAGGACACCGCTCTCTATCTTCTTTTCAAAGATCTATTATTAGAACCTCGAAACTATCTGAAGTATAACAACCAAAATACAAACACATACTGAAATCCAGAAGGCTCATAGACTTATGACCTGCCAAGCACCAAATGTCCAAGACTCAAAATGCATTAGCAGATGACAAAGCATGTGCTAAAACTTATCTAAAGTATTTCAACACTTTCATTTTATAAAAAATTAAGCCTTTGCAGGAAAGAATTGGAAAAACAAATGGTCAGATGTGACAGGCTGTCCCAAGTAAAGTAATATAGCATGCCTATATACTCATTTAATAACAGTTCCCTTCTGTTGCACAAATGAAAGAACAAATGTAATAAAGCTCTATGAATTCTTTTCCTAAATTCCATTTAGTCTTGAGAGAATCCTCATAAAAATCTACAGTGACTATGACCTTTTCAGTTTTCACCACTTCAACCCCAAGCCATCCTACGTCTGCTTCTAATATTCTTCTCTTTTGCAACTTTGGTATGCTGGACCTTCCATTCCAATGAGAATGTTTGCTCTACAATTCACATGCAAGCCATCTCAATTTCCCCTCACTGAAATTATCTTAAAATGTGACACTTCCATCTTCCTCAAAATGCACTCCACCTTATTTGATCCCCAAATGTGATAAAAATTCCAAAATGATCTTATATAGCTTTCTTTTAGAATTGTAAAATTCTGAAAGATCCTCAAATCTACCAATCTCAAGATGGCACTGTAAACTTTAAGGTGCGGAAATGTACCTTGCATATTTAACTTTGATCTCTTTATTTCAGTGTGAATCATGCTACATGATGCAATCTCTCTATGGATTTAATAAAACAATAATGGGAAACAAACTTCTCTATTTTTTCTCTTAAAAAGGGGATACACACACGGGGGAGGTGGAAGACCTGAACAGAGGAAAGCACTTCTGGTGAAAAGCGGACATAGCGATGACTTCCATAAACTGCAGAACTAACATCAAACCCACTGCCAACTTTCCCTTGTGCAATACAGTGGGCAGTTTGGGCTATAATATGAACCATTTCAAGATCAGAAGATTTCTCGTCTTTACAGGAGGGCAAAAGATCAACCACTCCGAGATAATGAAGTAGAGCAGCAACTACAGCAGTGGTCATTGCCGCTGATGAACCCAAACCAGTTTTAGCTACCTCAGGCTTGCAGTTGTTTCCATTTGCTTCCTCTACATTGAAGGTGATCGAGGTAAAAGAAGGAAGTGCAGCCAATGATTCTGGTGTCAAAGGGAGTCCACGTGCTTCAATCTGTGAAAAATGGTAATCACATTAACAATATCAAGGTGAAATTAAAGGAATTAAATCTATGAATCAAAAGCCAGAAAAACACAAGGAACTTAGTTCAAAGTAACCACCTAAAAGTTTCTCATGTGGAAAATTTTTGCACTCATCTTCAAGGAAGGGAAATTTTTGGCCATTATAAAGGATTCTACTTTGTCAAATGATATGATGTTAGAAAAAGCAAAAATTTCTCCAAAAACCAATCCAATTGATAGCTACAGTTTCTCATGATAAAAAAATACGTATTAAGAAGACCAAAGAAACAAAAGGGCATAATATGTGACCAAAGGACATGAAACTCCAGTCAGCCACTCACACAAAGTATAAAGATGCTCCCAAAAAATTATTCATGTAAATGAAATAGCTTTAAATAGCCGAAAGAAGGGTCAATACCTGATTTCGGTATGAATAGAAGTCATTGGAACCTAAAATGGTAATATCAAGACCTGCATGGCTAACCCAGTTTTAACATGAGATTCTCAATTGGCCCTATAATGGAACAAGAGAACATGAAACATCACCTAGCAAGAGTAGCTTGTTTAAGACATCCTTTCTATCTTTGTCAACCATTGCATGTGCAGATGCTACAGCATATTGCACTGCTTGTTCCACAAAACTGTTCTTTGATGCACTGAAAAGTTTGGCCAACAGAAACATCAATTACAATTCATTTAACCATGTGATTCAATGATTATCACTATGGTTCATTTGAACTGGCATAGATTTCACTACAACCCCCTAGAGGTACTTGATGCTGAATACAAATAGCAATGATAGAAAATGCACGTAAAGGTGCAATCACAAGATAATAATTGGAGCATCAGTAACATAAACAGAAGAGAGACGTGCATAATTAATGAAAACTTGCCTCAAAGATACACATTGAAAAGTTGAGTTCTTCAATGACAATTTGTATAAGCTTTGTCTAGAGAGTTGGGGAGATGTTAACTTCACATCACTATATGCCTGAAAGGTGATACATGGAACAACTAATTGAAAATAATTTCGTAATGCTGCAACAATATTCTTAAATAAAATGCACATCTAATTGAAATTTAAATACAATATCATCACGAAGATGACTTTCATAGACTATTGCTAACAGTGAACAGCTATTTACAAGTGCTTAAAGCATGGAATATTTTTAACAGCAATTAAGCCATCCAATTGGCTTGATTTATTTAAAAAATGCCCCCACACAAATAAAAATCAAAACACATAGACTCGCGCATAAAGAGGGAACAGTTAGAAGAATCAGACACACCCATGCCCAGCTGTCAGGTTTGATTTCATCGTAAATAGGCTTCACAATGGCATAGAATCGAGCATTTGTGCTGAGTACAAGTCCTGCATTGGGTCTTTCCAAAATGAGGTAACCCCCCGTAATCAACACCTTGCCGGGAGCAGAAGCAACTCTGTGGTATTAATATCAGCAACATCAATCAGACTAAGAAATAACTTTTAAAACAAGAAAACAGTATTTAAAAAAGGAAGTCCATAACCGAAATGAATCTTTATCTGGTTGATCATGAAACAAATATGTTAATAAGAAATGAAACTTTTTGCCTGCGTGCTTAAAACTAGTCCAAATAAGCAAAAGTAGTCAATATAGAAAAAAAAAAAGAACAAAGAAATCAAGCATACGCTGGGATTGAGAGGTGGGGATCGAACTTACACAGCCATTGGGTCTTCTAATAGTCTCAGCCTCTCTGCTAAATCTCTTTAATTTACAACCGGATATTTGATTAGCAGTAGCCAAAGCGACAAAATTTTCAAGTTGAAAAGGAGATATCACAGAGATGAAAATGAAACTGAAGTAACAGATTGAATGATTTTGGAGTTATTTTTCTCAATTTCAAAATTTCAACGCGGTGTAGGGATCCAAAAAGAGAGAGAGAGAGAGAGTGGGTAGGTGGAAAAGGCAGAGAGTTGCACTTACTAGCAAGTAACGGAAGCAGAAGAAGTGGAGTTCCAGCGAAGAAGACGACCAGCAAGCACTTGTTGTCTCCTCGGTTTTGACGTCAAAAGTGAAGTCAGAACTCCCCAGAGCAAGCTTGTCACGAGAAATGATTGGGTGCCTGCCCATCCACCTTGCTGATCACTACTCCCCTTCCCTCAGGTAGAATTATTTCAAAGTTTTTCTAAAATATATATGTATTTAATTGATTAATTTTAAAATATAAATTAAATAATAAATTTATTAAAAGAAAAAAATAGAAAATTATAAATGAAATTATGAATAAAAAAGTAGTAGAAAGTAAATACATTTATTTTTATTTTATTATTTATATTTAAATATAGAAAGAAAATAACTATTATATTTTCTTTTTATTTTCATTTTTCTCTAAAAATTATCCAAACAAAGCTTTATGTTTTAAGAAAATCTGAATTTTTAATTTTAGTATTTTGAAAGGATATTTACAGTAATTCTTTTCCTTTTAATTCAGAGTTTTTTTTTTTTTCAAGTAACATTCACTGCGTTTCCCCACGCAGGCAATCAAGGAACCAAATAAAGGGCAAGGTTATGTTTTGTTTGTGATTTGGGAATAAAGGCATTGACCGACTGTACCGAAGCCCGTCGCATCTCCATCTGATCGCCGATTACTTCCATCACTAATAGTATCTACGCCCAGAAGAGAAGCTTTCTTCTTTCATCAGATATTGTTTCCGTCTTTTCATTTGCGTTCTAACACTTGAAACAGCTACTAGATTGTCGTTTCGCTGTCTGATCACCTGGGGCCAAATCGAAACTTCGCAATCATTAATACCAAAAACGAGGGAGGAAAAAGGTAAGAAGTATCTCTTATTATTTCATTGAAGCCAAGCGTACACTTTTTGCGTTTAAGAAGTTTGTTGTTCCTTTGATAAGGGACGTAACAATGTTTGTGGAAGTTAAAGCAAAAGCCATTTGGAAAAGTGAAAAGCTTTTGTGAATTTCGGATTGGTATAGTGTTTTGACTTATATTGTGATGATGCTGCAGCTAATGGTCTAGTCTTTTTTATTGAATTGCAGTGATGCAGTTGTAGGTTTCTGTTCTATAGAGAGCACAAAGGAGATGCAGAAATTGGGTGATTTCAAACTGCCCCATTTCTTCAATTACCCTCCGTACTTCACGTATTCTCCTGACCCTTATCTCTGTGGAACATGCTCTTGCCCACTATTTCATTGTTCGTTCTGTGATTTGGGTGGAAGATATCCCACCTGAATTAAACTTGCTTGTTTCTTCAGACTTTGTTTATAAAAGCCAAATTTACTTCTAAAATAAATCGTAGCAGAGTAGTGTTGCTCTCTCTCTCTCTAGTCATATGTTGGATGCCACATTCTATTTTCTGTTACTATCAACTCAATTGTTTGCTCCCCTCTTTTTTCCCAATTTTTTCATATAATAAATTTCTGCTACATTATTTAGTCTCCATTCTTAGTTTGCAGCCAGTTAGGGATACTCGAGAAAAGCAAGTACAGCTCTGGAAGGATCTTATCCTTGATTATTGTAAAACACAGAAAATATTTGTGATTGAACTGGAAGAAGATTTTCCTTTGTTCTCTAATCCTGTGATTGAAAGTAAGTCCTATCTCTTCATAGGTTCTGACTATGTTATTCGTTTGCTGTCCATTCTCCAAAATTGTAGTAGACTCTTGTGGCAATGTCATTAAGCTTACAAAACTATTATATTTAGATTCATGATTTGAATGAAAGACATGTGGAATGCGTGTTCTTAAGATGAAAATAAATTTTCATATTCTAATGGTGATAAAGCTTAGGTCTTTCTCATGCAATGTGATGGATCTTGTTTTCATCTGCATTATTTTTATCTGCCTTTTCCTCTTTATGTGATGCAGGGTCCCTCAATCATGAAGCTAGAAAAGCATTTCTCTCAGCATTAGTTTCAGAAGGTTACTTGCTGTCCCTAACCTTTATTTTTTTTAGGAAACTTCAATAATTAGACCTTGTTGTTAGACATATTGATATTTCAAAGAGACAAATATTTCTTTTATTTTTGCTTTCTTTTACTTCAATTTATTATTTTATGATTTATATGGTTAATTCTTTTACGTGTTACATTGTTTTCTTAATTCTTAATTTCCCATTTTTATCAAAAAATTGTAATGAAGAAATAGAAGGTGATATAGTTAATCGTCAAAATCATACTGTGAAAGGAATTTTAAAGATGTGGGACCCCAAGAATGCTGCTCTGCTGTTGATGTTTGTTCTTTTATTGTTATTAGTGTTTCTTTGAAAACTTATGCTCTTCAAATCCTAATTATTGAATTGTTTCTTCTAAATGATGTTTGGTTGCAAGTGGAAGGGAAAGAGGAATGATGGCTCATTACAGTCACCGGTTTTTAATACCTAGGTCACATATAGAGTGAAAATCATGTCATGAAGGATATTTATTATTAATTCCTGTTTCCATGCCTTTCACCAAATAACCATTCATTTGAGGAATGTGAATGAAATGATTCATATTCTAAGTGTTTTCATTCTTGTTATCATAAGGGCACCTATTTTCTTAAACTCTCACTTTCTTATCTCATATATTATTCTCCATCAACTTCTCATTTTCAGGGTTTAGTCTTCTTTACCTTTAACAATGGACCTTAGAGATTCCATTTTTCCTAGAAATTCTTGATCTTTTTGCTGTAGCAATGCTTTATTATTCTCTGGAATTTCCTAAACTTCAGGGTTTAGCCATGCTATATTCTTCACTGCTGTTTCTCTATTGGCAACAAGCCTATAGTATTCTGTCTTCTTTTTCCTTTTTTCCTTCTCTCCATACTCAGATACACAAGTATAAGAAATGGGCATTGGTGGAGATTGATATGGCAGTGGCCTAGAGGTGCTTGGACCTTTGGGGCAGTTTGTTTTCATGGATATAAGACTTGCTATGGCTTAAACCAATGGTGGCTTTGATGTGATAATTGTCTGTGTTTTGTGGTACTTGTGGAGGTTGGCCTGGGTCTTGGTACAGGTGGCAGGTGGTGTTAAGACCTCAAAGAAGTTGGCATGAGGAGGACACAGTGAATGGTTGCTGAGATATTTGATTAGAAACTTGGAAGTTAATTAGTTATTTAGGAAAGCAGGCGTAAGAAAAAAATAAAAAAAAATATGATATGGTGCCTCAAGGCTGCTACATAAGTGCCACATCAATCATGTAAACACCAAGAAATCTACATTTGGCACTTGACAATATATGCGGGGTTGGTACTTTTAAGTGCCTATGTATAACCCTAGGGTCTGTTTGTCCATAGGGTACTCAAGTAATGTGGAGAAGTCCTTGAAGTCGTAATATGTGTAACCACAGGATCTTGCTTTTTTTACATGTAGATATATAGAAAAAAGGTGCAACTATTGTAAATTTAAATGTGTTATATTCCATGGTGTAACAGGCCGTGCAGAATGGTTAGACAAAGGACATAGGAAATGTCTTATTCTGTGGCATCAAATCCAAGACTGGGCTGATATTATTTTACGTTTTGTGAGTCAATTGTGTTGAAAGTAGTGAATATTGCGTTGGATTTTTTACTGTGTTATCCATATGATATATTTGCTTGTCTCTTTAGGTGAAGGACAATGGTTTAGAGGATGGTGTTATGACAATTGAAGAAATGCGTTCAGGAATTGAATCTCGGGGGACAGGTAAAAAAAACTTGTGGATCATTTGACGAAAAGGATTTTGAAACTGATAGAAACCCCAAATGCTTGTCAATGTAATATCATTTTGGGTTCTCTATCTCTGCCCTCACAGCTTCTTCCCTCTTATTTTAAGTTATTGATATGCTACTTCTTAACTAATCGATGGGGCCTGCAGCTGCTGCTCATTATTGTCTTTTAATATCTGACTTAAAAGCACCACCTCATATTCTGTTAGGATATAATTCCTAACAATGTGATATTTGAGTGGGATGTAATCAGAATCAGGATTAGGGAAATATTAGAGAGAGTTTAGATGGAAAAGAATTAGGACAGAAGGTAGAAGAAAAGATGAGTAGCAGAGAGAATAGGGAGAGAAAGGAGGGAGAAATGAGAAATGAGGATTGTGTATTCTGCATGCCTTTCCTTTCTGGGATTTCTGTTACATAGCAGCTCCCACATGCTGAGCTGTCAGCTGTAGGGAATATCCACCCTCTAGAATGTACCATAAGGAATCAACAAAACAGAATATAGTACTAGAATTGACAGTAGTGCAGAAATTAAAAACAGAATTAACTAACTACGGCCTCATTCCCTTCTCTTCCTTCTGTATGTAACATATTCCAATTAGAAAGGAGGAGAGAGTGAGAGTGAGAGAGTGTTATTACCTCATGGTGTATAGCATAGACAGTAGAGAATAGAGAATATCATCCCCGCAAGAAGTTAATGGTAAAGGCATTTTTAGCATAGGTGGAGAAATATGTTGCAGCTGTTGTGATTAGGTAACCTGTGAGCTTATTTGTTAGAGGATTCATACAGCCGATTCCAACTTGTTTGGGACTAAGGCTTTGTTGTTGTTGTTGTTGTTGTTGTTGTGATTAGGTACTCATGGGATGTTCGAATGGAGAAAAAGGAGTTATATTGCTGACCTTAACTCAATCATATTAAAAATCTGGTTGAGCTGAGTACAAACACGCTGCAACCATAAATGCTAATGGCATTTCTATGGTGCCTTCTCTGTAAAAATATTTGCATTTGTGAGTTTGCTTCTACATCGTCTAGGTTCCCAAATTCTGTATTTTGTACTATTTTTAACATTTAAATGCAGGATCATTGTCATGTAAAATAGAACCATGAGAAGACCAGAAACACAAATAATCACTATTATCACTTGTCTTGGAAGTTGAATTGTTTGCAGTCAAACAATATCTTCACGAGGCACCTGAACAATGATATAAGAAACCTTTGCTTGCTTAAAGCAATCTTCAATTTCTTTTTGACTAACCTTAATGTAATAACAAAAGTTTATATTCTTCATGGTGATGCTAAATATGAATAGGTCATAAAATGATCTAGTAATAATTGAATATTAATAGTTTCTGATATCTTTGTTCTGGCCTGCGCCACACCTCATCAAGATTCTCTTTCTCATGCACACAGATCCCAAGTACATTGTAGTTTCACATGAAATAAGTGTTGTTTATTGAGCATCATGTTGTATCCGATTTGATTAAGGTTTCTCTTTGCTAAAACTCAGAGCTTCATGGGATTGATCGAACAATTCTGATGCGGGCGCTGAAACTACTAGAACACAAAGGGAAGCTTGCAATTTTTAAAGGAACTTCAACTGATGATGAAGGCGTTAAATTCAGTGTGTAATATTTCAACTGTTGCCTTCAACCAATGAGGATAGTCAAACTGTGCTGCCACCATCCTATGTATGAACTTGATCAATTAGTTTTTTCTGCACATATATGAATTTGTTATAAACTCTTTTAGATGGTTGCCCCTTTGTTTTTGGCAAGTTCTGGATGGCAGCGAACTGAAGGATGCCTCATTATCTTCCCCCAGCCCCAGCTCCACCCCCACCCCCTCCCCCCTCCAAAACCAACTCAAATATTCAAATTTATCAGCCTTCTTAAGTTATGTTTTATGTGCAAGTCATTTCAAATATTTGCCTTCCTTTTCTTTTGTGAGATGTTTCCTTGCCAACTGGGCGTTTTAACACATAGGCTAATGTAACCTTTCAGGTGGCACCGCACAAAATGACGGCTAAGTTCTGTTAGAGCGGTATTGATTCATTGCTACTTAATTTATCCTTCGAATTGACACAGAAAATAGCAAAAACTGATAAATGTAAGTGTTGGAATTGCAGGTCTAGCTTTAATCTAATGTCCTATAAAATATCAAATGAACGAGTTATATATATGCATCACCATTGACACTCTACTTCATAATCCCGAAATCGGGTATTGCCAGGCCATCTCAGATGTATTTTCTTAATTTGTTATGGGGGATCATGATGCATTCAGGCGTTACTCGGATTTCATTTTAGATCAGATCAAGTATGATTCTAAGGCAATTGAGTATTATTTCCAAGATTACAAATGGAAAATGCAAAAACTCACATCTTCTCAGGCACTCGGAGAAGATGCAAGCCGAAATTGCAGCCAAACAAATTATCGGAAATATTTTTAATGTTTGATTTATAGCTTAGCCATTCTACAATTTCTCGAAGACGTCTCTCTAGTCATATCATATAACTAATCCATGCGATATTGAAAGAAAAAAAGAAGGGAAGTATTTTAAACCCAAAGAAATGATATTCTTCCTTCTCAAGGGGCGAATCAAGTAGCTCCTTCCACATGGGGGCATCTGGAAGATAACGCAGGGATATGTTCCTTAACATTAATGGGGCTCAAAGTTGTGATGGATTAGTTCCTCAATCAAAGTGATAAACTGCTAGAGATGGAACAGACATGTTCCAAGTACAAATATCTCCAAAATGAATACTATATATTCATATATTGAATCCCTCGCCTATTTGCTATTTCCTAAGATCAAGTCCTAAAAGCTGAGGTTACACCAAATGATTTTACAACACTAAACCGAAGCAAAGCATGATATCGTCACACAAGATACCAAGCACGCCAAGGCAATTTACTTGCATTAACTTTCGTCATATGTCTGACGCCTGCTCCAAAACTATTATGGCATATTTTTAACATTTTGTAACCTAATTATTCTCAAAAGTGAAAAATGAAACAAAATAAAATGAAACTTAATTAGTCGCAGGGCGATAAAACCACCATCGGCAAGAGTATCGAAAAATGATTATTGTTGCCATAATCTGATGAAAAGTGAACAGTATAAAAGAACTCCATATAAAACGGACATTCTTGTATTCCATAGCACATTAGTAAACTGCTCAACTGATGATCACAGACATCGGAGCGTGTCTCCTACCAAGAAAACTACATGAAGAAAACAATTCAACCCCACCACACCTTGACAAGAATCAGTTCTCTATACAAAAATGTGAAACAAAACCATAGCCTGCAAGATGCGCCCATGCTTGTTAACTTATTTTTCTATCATTTTTGGCTAATTTCTTTTTTCGAGTAAAAAAGGATTTTGAGAGTGGGGTTGATTTTGACATTTTCCACACATATTCCCATTATGGAAGCACAGCTCTGATTTCTTTCCTGTCTGCTCCAAATGCCTGGCAATTGAAAATTAGAAAACCAATACTATCAGAAGAAAGAGGCAATTTTGTGGTAACATGCTCAATTTATTCACTTCAGGAACTAGGCATGGAGTTAGAAAGATGAATTCAATAAGGAGATCCACCAGCTGGACAAATAAATTCATAACTAAAACTTCGCATTTCACTTTCAATAATACCCATTAAAAATGGAATTGCACTTGGAAACATACACCATAGTATAAAACTGGCTTAAGATATGTACGATGAACTTTCAGTGGATAAGGTTACATATGACCGACTTTCTCACTGACTCTCCAGCAGGGAGATAAGTTTATATTTGACTAACTTACGCTGTTAACTTTTCCTATCTGATTCTCTAGCAGGGTGATCTATATAATACTGCAGGTGCACTACAAAATAGTGCATCTCAAACTAACAAATTTTCAGTAACTCCTTGAAATATGGAGAGTAGGTCATATACATATGAGAAAAAAAGCATGTACTTCACGAGTACTGATTAATTCCTACTTCAACAATTATATGGTATTAGAGCAGTTTCACATTCAGGCGTCATCGATTCAAAGGATAGCCTGATTATCAATTTATCATATATAATGCAACAAAACGTATTAAATCTCAAATAATATACAATAACTTCAGTATACAGAATTATCCCAAAAATAAAAAAGTAATAAAAAAAGAAATACAAGGAAATATTGGTTACCTCAGTTCCCAGACCTTTCACGTACACATTTGTGAAAAGTTCAGAGGGTTCTGGCATTGGACTTTCCTGTTAACACGCGAAGATTCAAAAATACATCAAGCATGCTAGAAATAGGAAAGAAAACTTGCATTCACGAACCATGGATAATCATGTTTAAAACAATATGCCGCTTCTTACCTTGGCTTGAGCAATGGCTTGATCTACTTCTTTTCTTATTTCTTTCTCAAAATCCTGAAAAGAGTAGAAAAGGAATGATCATTCAGTTTCTCAACATATTCTGTTGTGCTATCTGAATGCTCTCAACATTGCATAAACATTACATTTTTAAAATCTTCCCGAGGGCAAGAAGAGTGGGTAGAGAATTAAAATTTTGGAAAACTAACAATTCGTCAAGCAACATGCCAAATAGCGCACGATTCATATATAAAAACAATACAAGTAAATTACCTTTAGCTCTTTCTCTGTAGCTAGATCGTGAGCTAATATCACCTTCCGTATCCTTTCAATTGGATCACGTTCCTGAAAATTGTACGACAAAGAACACATACATAAGACATCTGAAAATAGTGAATGAACTACCTATAGTCAACTATGCACTGACCTGTCTCACACCACTAATCTCATCACGGGTACGGTATGTGCTGCCAGGATCAGACATGGAGTGACCATGATACCTGTAGGTATCCATTTCAAGTATCTGATGCAGATATTAGAAATTTAGATAAACAGATCGATCTGTACTATTAAGAATTAATAAGAGGAAGTAATGTTCAATACATCAAGCTCTTTTCTAAGATTTGTGGCATGGTGAAATCACATGTGTTTTACATAGGAAGACAATTTTTATGAGAATAGGATAGATCTAGTGGGTTGACCCAGAATATACCTAGCACAATTATTTAATTGAACCCCACAGTGAGATGACCTGGAACAAACAGTGACCCAGTGGTTGAACCAGTAACCCACTAACATGATCGATCTGGAAATCTTAAATATAGACATTTTAATATTTAAAAAATTTACAGTGTCAACATGAATAAAATGTTAGTTAGCTATTATCTTTTTATTCATAGTAATACAATAAATTTTACAAAATGATTAAGTTTATTTTTAATTTTCAATACGTAATTAATATTTCACACATACTAATAAGATACTCATTTATAAGTTTACTTACTAAATTACTTGGAAATGCTGAAAATAAAAAATGTTTAAAATTTGTGAATTTTTAAATATTTTCACATAGAATTCAAAAAAAAAAAAAAAAAAAAAAACCTCTCTAACCAAATAAATGTTGCAAGTTTAAATCTTTTAGTGACCCAAGAGAGACATTGACCCACTGATTGAATCAATGATCAATCCCTCAACAGGATCAAGTTTCAGATCAGGTATAATAACTATCGTACAAGAAAATTCCATGATGTAGCATTTCCTATGGAATTCAAATAAGTTTATGCTGCATTTAGATCAAAGCATTCAAATTAAAGCATTTGGATGTGATTTGAATCATTTGATTCATAAATGTAAATCAAAACTTTCAAGATGGACACAATTAGATGTTTCTGTAAGTATGCCAATTTTAATCCAAAGTTCCAAATTTATGCCTTAAATAAATCAACAGGTTAGTATTAAATCCTTAACTTTCCTAGGGAGAGAAATTCCACTCCACAGGTCTATCAAACTTGGCTAGGGTAATGTATTATTCCCTTCCACAAATGGGGGAAAAGCTATTAAGTCAACTCTATACCCAGTAATTCCTACACTCCAACACTCTGTAGTCTAGGTTGAATGTTCAAATAAGCAGACATAGATTGCACGGACATAGAAGCATATATAGAGCATAGTGTACAAACTAAAACTCACAATTGGTCCCTTCCTCAAGACATGCTCTTTAGCAAATTTGCATGCTTGTTTCACAGCAAGGGCATCCATGCCATCTACCTGTTTAATAAACAATGGAAGGCAATAAACATGGCACAAACTACTTTAGTTAAATATGTCATAAACAAAAGAAAAGCACCTTAATATAAGGAACTCCAAAGAACATATTCTAAGAAATATAAATAAATTTTCTGATTATGCTTGATGCTAGATGTCTCCCGCCATAATCTAATAACACACCATATGCTGGCACGCACAAACACATATCAACAGTAACTGAATCTATCTATTTGGAGTCCATCACAATAAGGCTACTGCAAGCTGATCCAACAACAAACAAGGCAACAATATTCTTATCAATTAATATTGTCAGCCATATTATCTGTCTTGCTGTAAAATTATATTACACATTTCGTTGCAGATGACCTGTAACAGTTCAAGACAAATCATTTTGCAAAATCCTTACGGGTCATGCGGAAGACTTCAATTTAATAGCTTCCATTAAATTAATCAAGCAACTAAATAACTGTTATAAAAAATTTAGCACAAAGGCTACCGTGGCACCAACAGCCAATAGTACTATATCAAATGAGGTACTATAAATGGCCAGTACAAGACAACAATATGCACGCGGTACTAAACAGAAAAATCATTAGAGAGACAATTAAAATTAAATAATCAAAACAAGAAGTAGCGAATATTTCACCACCACAACAATCCCCGTTAAAATAACAAGACAACCACAAACACCATTTGATTAATTTTATAGAAGAAAGTTCAATTCAATAGAAAAGGTGTATATTAAAAACAACTTAAACCTTCAAACCAGGAACGTAATCCCCACGTTTGTAGTAAGCGGGACTCTTAGCAGCTCTCCATTCCGCCGTTCCCATACCATCTGCGCATACATCCATTGAAACCGCTTAGAACTCAAGCAACCCAACCTAAGAACAGAAGCAATTAAAAAGAAAGGGGGAAAATATGTCAGATGTTACAGTGATTATTCTCGCAGACCAAAATGACAGGAAGATCCCAAAGAGCAGATATATTAAGCGCCTCAAACAACTGTCCCTGATTCGCTGCACCATCTCCGTAAAGAGCAAACGTCACAGTTTCATCCTTAGAATATTTCTGCGCGAAAGCCAATCCACAACCTAGTGGCACCTGTGCTCCAACAATTCCGTGTCCTCCATAAAATCCTGCATCCTTCTTGTAGAAATGCATTGACCCACCCTTTCCTTTCGAACAGCCGGCCTGGCGTCCCATGAGCTCCGAGAAGACCTCCAGGAGTGTCCCACCGCGGCCAACGAACGTGCAATGGTCGCGGTATGCCGTTATGATGCAGTCTTTTTTAGTAATAGCAGCTTCCATCCCTACAGCCACCGCTTCCTGTCCGTCGTAGAGGTGGCAGAATCCACGGATAAGCTTGGCCTTGTAGAGAGAGTCGGCGGCGATCTCCATCCGGCGCATAGTAGCCATGTCGCGGAAGAAGGAGATTAGTTCTCGGGGATTGGTCTCGACGGTACGGGAAGGAGGTTCGCAATTATGAGAAGTGAAGGGAACAGATGTCTCGATAATGAGGGGATCGGTGGAGGTGGAGATGGGACGGCGGAGAGTATGGGTGTAGGATAAGACGGTGGTGAGAGGTGTAAGGAGATTGGATCTAGAAGAGGAAGTGATGTGAGCTAAAGCCATGTCCAACGGTGGAATAGTCGAGGTGTATAATCTGAAACTCTGGGGTTTCGGTGGAGAGAGGACAGAAAAGAAATAGGAAGTGGCTGAGTTGCGGTCTGAAGAGTCGCTTGATTTGGTGGATTATTCTCGGGTGGAAAACTGGTCTTTTTAAGAAAAAAAAAAAAAAAAAAAACAGAAAAAATGTTTCTGGGAATTTCTGGGGTCCGTACATGCCATGCCTTCTTAACTTTTACTCCTATTTAGTTGGACCCGGCAGTCCGGCACCGCCATGGCGGGCAGAAACAACTTTCTCCACTCTCTTGAGTTGACGTTTAATTTCAGAATTTAAAAAAAATGATATATTATATAAACATTTCATCAACGAGAATCTTAAGTTGATGACACAATGAGAATCCTTATGTGACCTAAACTTTTTTTAAAAATTATTATTTAGTGTTTATTTTAATAAAATATTTATATAGTTTAATATTGAATGAATTTTTAATTGATTCATTTTAATTAAAATAGTATAAATATTTAAATATAATTAATTACTTTTTGATAAAATAAAATTTTAATTTTACAAAATAAATAAATATATTAATCAAGTAATTTCCAAATTAAATCAAATGATTTTTTTTTATTTATTTAAAGATATCAAACTAGTTTTACATTCAACTACCCTTGATCTTCCTTTTTACCTCTATTATTATGCATCATGAATCATCTCCTTTTAGATATTTTATTATGTTGGCAAAGTTGTTACAAAGCAAGTTTGGAGGTTCCCAAAGCTCCAATGGTTATTGAAAACTTTTCACAGCCTTGATAATGTTTTCAATCTCGATATTTGAAATACGTAAATAAGTTGCGCATAACAGCTCATCCATCCTTGTCTTCAAGGAACATATTCTCCTTTTCCCTTCCCCACTTTCAAATATCAATTCCTTCTCACCAATGAGGAGAGACTTAATCAAGGAAACAAGCATAATTACTGGTCACTACAGGTGGTTGCAAATGTGTAATTGCCGAGTGATCTCAAGAAATATAGAGAGCACTGTGTATCTAAGCGAGAAAAATTCTAAAAATATTGATGAATGGAATGAACATATATCTCAGGTATTATGTCACCTGTCATTTCTATTTACATGATTGTGGCTCAAAAAAAGCCTCCAACTTACACTATAGTACAATCTTGCGACCCATATCTGCTTTCCTGTTGATTCTTTATTCACTTGGTGAGGCACAACTACCGGAATACATGAAAGATAATTTCAGCTGCGGCGCCACTATTTCCAATTATAGCGCCTATTCATGTAATGTCACTCAAGGCATCTGTAAAACAAATATATCTGACACCAAAAATATCAGATTTATTGTTTCTTCTCCCTTCGCTTAATTGGTGAAAAATGGCATGCAGTTAAATAATCCTATATAAAAAGATGGATTGTAAGTTGATGGCAATTGGACACCAAAGCAAAATTTGTCCTCAATATCAAAGGATTAGTACACACCATATCCACCTCAGCTCACAGAACTTGTGAGCTGGATAGCCATTTGTGAAACTGCTGTACTCTTTTCGAACTATTTGCCCGATCCTGGCAAGAAATGCTTGGTTGCAAAGTTTTCCTTTTCCTTTTGGTTCGGAACAAAAAATCTTCTGTATCTAAAACGTAGGATACCTATCATTGGCAAACAATCAATAGATTAAAAAAAGAATCCAACTCCACAAGCATATAAGACATGTTCCATCAGATATATTTCATGCTTCACTTAATTGGCACACATATCCCCTCACATCTACCGAGAATGCAAAATTAGATAATCAATTATCAGGAAAGCATACTTTGGAGGAATTGCATGCAATCTTGCACTCTAGACCATTAAAAACTTGAAATCCTTCTGTGGCCTTGCAATCATCAGGACTTGCACACCTTTTTTTATTCCTGCAAAGCAGGCAGTAATTAGCCATAGAAATCGAGAGCTTAGAGAACTTTTCCCCATTGTATGTACACACCTTTTTAGGAATATCCCAGGCTTCTCTTTTTTGTCAGGAACAATGGAGAGGAAGTCATTATGCAAATATGCTGCAAAATTAGGATCCATGGAGACAACAGCCACTTCAGGCTTATCATGTTCGAAGTCCATTAGCTGAATAGACAAATGGGTTGGCCTAGAAGACTGCAATCAAAATATTGTTTTACAACATCAGCAAAATTCAGCATCATTAACAATTTCATATTTTATCTCACAGACAATCTATCAAGATAAACCATTAGATAGCCTACACATTCTATACGATATATGTTCTCATCATGAAGAAGAACACGGGCATTTTCATGATAAACTATATCAACAAATCTTCCAGGTTTTCTTGATTTTTCATATGCACATAGTTGGAGCAGCTTGTTGTCCATCTCATCAGTTGCCACTGTTTGGAGCTGAGGAAAATTACATGAAAAAGAATGTTTATGGCAATAAAAGACAGAATGATATGCATAAAATTGTTGTTATCCAACCAGAAATTTCAAGAATTTACCTGTTTGACGAGCTTATATATCAACTTGTCCAATGTGAATAGAACATATGATTGGGTTCCAATAATAGCTCGGCAATCATCCTCAAATTTCGTATTATCAGAAGAACCATCAAGTAAGTTGTAAAGAGCACTCATAAACCTGTAATAAGACTCATTTTAATATGAATATCATGTCAACATTGACAAAATAGCAAAAACTTCTCTAAAACTAGAGCACCTGGCATATTGGTCAGTTGCAGTTGTATCATTTGAAGCTCTCCATTTCCTTTCAGCAGATGATGAATTAATTTTTGCTGATTGTATTCTCTCATACAATGTCTACAAATTAGGAAACAAAGGGATGTTATGTTAATCAAACCAATCACATAATTAACTCTTAAAGGTTATCTACAGATCATGATTCTGCACACAACTTCTGAAGTAAAAGGGGATTACTTGGTGAAGCCTAAAGAGCACATAGAAAGAATCATTTCCGTAGAAAACGCGAGAACTCTTTTCTTTGTCATGTAATGTTGGAGGGACATGCTTTGCTAGAGGCTTCACATTTAGAAGAAAACGTTCTGAAAATGGCAACACCGTACCATCTCCTTCAACATCATGGGCATCAGCCATCCCTTCAGCCTCACCTTCACTTTCAGCTTTATTATCATGCTCATCATGTTCTCCATCTTCCTCGTTTTCTTCCCGAGAGCAATCTTCACCATCACCAGATTCACTACCAGATACATCACCATTTTCCGAGGCATTCTCAGTGTCCTCGGATGATCTGTGAGCACTTTCATCACCTTCATCATCAGCATCAGCATCATTTTCTCCTCCAACCTCCCCACATGTTTCTTCTTCTCCATGTCTGGTTTGGTACTGTCTACTCGCAGCACTTTCCTTGGCCTTATGCAGAGCGTCCAAATCACCTTCTCCATAAGCTGCAAAATTATCCTCCTCAAAATCTGCAACTGGAGATAATTCACCTTCTTCTCTTTCAATTTTAAATTGTTGAGCAGATTCATCATTATATCTCTGATTCTTGGCACCTTCTGTTGTCACCCCATTCATGGATACAGTTGGTCTTGAAAAATCAAGACCCTGGTATGATCAATAACAAATAGAGTCATCTTTCAAAAAGTTGAGGAAAATATTATAACTTGATATTGAAAGCCTAATCCTTCCTTTTATTACTTTAAAATATTTTTAACATCCCTAAGACAAATCAAGCTGTCAAAGAGGGTATTGTCCTGTCATTTTTCTCAAATTTCAATGCCAGGAAAAGATACATTAGAGATCTGAACTTAAAATGTATGACTTGGTAAACAATTCGGCTTAAGACCTATTCACATGATCCCAAGTTTACTGATCTCAGTTTTCCTATCAGATGATTCGCCTATTAAGTGCATGCACAGTTTTGAGCGACAAATGCAAACTCAAGCATGGAAGAATCATACCTCTGCTGAAGATACAATTTCATTGCCTGAAACTAATCCAAGTCCACAATTAAGGGCACCATTACTTGGTCTTGGAGGAGGAATATTAAGCCCTTGCAAAAAAAGGACGTCTCAGAAACCTAGCCATCATTTTGATAGAAACATAAACAAAGCAACAACTAGAAATTGCAAGCAAGATTTCCGGACAAAGGAAATACGCACAAGTTACATTATGTTGAAACATTCATCAAACCTGATTCTATGTTAGTTCTTCCATTACTTAGGTCTGCTCTAGTGGTGAGTGATGCGTTTGAATTGACTAATCGTTCATTGGAAGTAGCTTGTTTGCCATTTCCAACCACTGATGTTTCATCAGTTAAGGCTGTATTAATCTGCATCTTATCATGTTGAACAGTATTGCAGGAAGCATCACTCTTGTGAGCTATTCGATCTGCATCTGGGGAACCATTTTCCTTAACGCCATTACCTCCTGCTCCTTGTAGCAACCAAGCCTTGCAAGAACTCAATTGCTCAGCTGGGATACTTTCATCTCCATTTCTTGAAACATTTGAATGCTTGTTGATGCCAGTAGCACCACCACCACTGGGGCTTCCTTCACTATCTCCACTTTTGGAAGAATGGTTCTTTGCCTTCACAACATCTTCAGTGTCTTCTGCACCCTGAGGCCGAGAAGGAACACCAAGAATGGGTTCCAAGAAAGTTGTCCAAATTTTCATCACTTTGTCCAACTGCTCAGTTGTACAAACTTCTCCACAAGAGTATTTGATGAGCTGATACAAGTCCTCATGAATGTCAGGGTCCGGGTACTCAAATTCCAAATTAGGTATAATAGGTCTTCTGTTTCCAGCAGCAAAAGCAAGAAGGACATCATCTTCTTTACGCTTTTTATCACTAATTTCTTTGATCTCCGACAATAAGGCTGCAAAACACATTGTTTAAGTAGAGCATGATCAACTTGATAGGTAATCATTTTAGGACACACTGCTTTAACTTTATTTGTTATAATAGAATGTTTAAGACGACAAATATCATTAATCAATTCATAGTTCTCAAGAAGCCAAAGAACCAAAGTAATACTGCATTGTTTTACATGTAATAGGTTACCTTTGGTGCTCAAGCTCTTTGTGTCCTGTTGCTTGAAATAGAAACTACGATGATCAAGGGACTTGTGATAGTTCTTGGAATAAATTTCAGCCCAAACTTTGTTGAAATCAGCACGACATCTCGCCCACTCTTCTTGTTTCTGCTTCAAACGGGTTAATATGACTGGCAAAGCAAGAGAAGTGTTCTTCCTTAATACATCCATCACGTCAAGCCCATGATCACCATACAAACGTTCAATGCACCTCAGATTCAGAGCTAAAACAGGATAAATAAACCCATCAGGGAAAAAGCTTACATGTTAGTGTGTGAGGAGAGAGAGAGAGAGAGAGATTGAATCAAGAGTAAGGAAAGCAGCCAACAAAAAATCATGAGTCAAAAAACAATAAATTAATTTTTATCAAGTGTTAATAAGCTTACACAACCTGTTAAGTGCTCCTCAATATGAATTGGACTCTCTGTTTTTATTGTATTGTTGTTGATCTTTTCTAATAATTCTTCTACACGCTTGGTTGTCACATTAACAGATTCCAATAACATGTCCAGTTCAAACCTGACAATAAATCATAAATAGTAATTAGAACACTAAATGATTGCCAAAAACAAAATAATCACAAAGTTAAAATCATCTAAGCAAGAACTTCCATCAAGAAGAAAAATAAAGGACGGAGAATTACTGCCACTTAATTCCTAGATATAGAATAGCCAAGAGAATAAATCTCAAATCTCAACATCAACCAAAACAAGCATTACACCACAAAATAAGAAGTTAAGAACCAACATGTTGATAAGCAAGTTCATAGGTAGAAAATATATGTGTGCAAATGCATGCCAAAACATAAACAAAACAGAATTTTCAGACCAACATAATTCTCAGGCAAACTCAACCTGTCATCTTCACATCGAAACAGGCTTTCTTCATACTGGTTCTTACGCATGTGTTTAAAAGAGTAATCTTCACTTCCTGAAGTGACAGATACCCAATGATCATTCAGTACTTCAGAACCAAGTTCTGTTCTCTGACTTGCTGAAGGCATGGGAAACTGCAAAAAGGTTTGAGAAAATCAAAAGTTCAACAATATCCTTAGAAAAAACAAAGACATCTAAAAGCAAAGGGAAATGAAAGTTTACATACATTCTTTGGCAGAAGTCGATAACTGGGAGTGCAGCGCTCACAATTAGATAGATCAAGTTCATTAATTGGTTTATAAAACTTATCCTTGCTAGAAAATAAAGACATCTTGTGACCTCCTGTATCTTTATTATTGTTAAAGGCTACATTTTTGTCAAGTCTATCCCTTTCCCGTGTCTCACGTTCTCTTTCTTTAACTCCATCCTCCCTCTCACGATCCCGATCCCTGTCCTCTAGCTTCACAGGTCTGGGCAAATTACCTTCATTCCACAAGGATTCTGGAATTAGGAGTTGAAAGCATTCAATCTTGCCAAAAATGAACAAAAGTTACTTGAAAACCAAAATATTCCATAATTAGTTATGTGCACTCAGGTAGGTTCGCTATGAAGATCAGGCAAACTAGAATTCATATTGCCATATAGGTACAATATTAATATCATAATCTGCATGATGTATCATCCAATTTCATAGGCATTATGAAGTATGAACCACACCCATCATCTGGCTTAATTCCAGGAATTATTCAGTTCACTAAAATAAAAAATGAATCAAGTTCTCTGGTCTGAAAAACTCAAACACAAAATAAACAAGATTGCACACAAATCAATCAACCAATTGATGTTGTTCAGTTTGGCACTAAGGTTACTTACAACCTAGTAAAAATAATGTATTTGTCAAAGTTTATAGTTAGTATGAATATATTAGAAGGGCAATGTCACATCAAGAGAGACACTAGTGCTCAGAGGCGCATATATACATATACATAACAGAACATTTTACTTACTTTTACTCACAACACCAGCTAGCAGACCTTCTGCATGACAGATCAATTACATAGCGTCAGGTCTGCCAGATTTCCTAAGTAAATAAGCTGAAGCATTTGTTTTATAAAGTTACCATTCTTCTCACAACGAGATAAAAATTCATTGAAGCCATCCATAAGATCTGGATATTTTCCAAGTAAATCGCCCACCTGATTCAGACAAAGATCCATGTATTACCAACTCTGTTAAAGCAACTACCAGTTTACAAGAGGGTTAGGTATTATAGGAGGGTGACTATACTATTTTGTACATAAAAGTACCCTAAAGTTGATACTGGAGTACTCAACAATCACAGAAAATTGGAATCCGAATATGGTGAACTTAAACTTGTCAAAATATGGCTGCCACTAATGAGTAATGATTCTTAGTCTCTCAAGTAGAAGTTAAACGAACAGAAAAAGTATGTCCTGGATTCATCTGAACGTTCACATTCCACCACTTACTATATTAACTAGATTTTACTTCTAGGTAGTTCTGTTCAAAAAGATAAGCAGTACAGAAGAGATGGACCTTTTAAAATATATTTTAAATGTCAATAAGATCATGCATAGCAAAAACCATATCTATCATTTCAACTGTATCACAAAAAGAACTAGAAAAACCAGCAAACCTTTTTTTAAGCAATAGTAAATCAGCATTAGCCATACCAAAGATTGCAATTCTGGTCTTGTGATTATTTCTCTGGTATATAGGTGAAGACACCTCAAAAATCCCTGGTAATCATCAGGATTACGCAACTTTTCCTTCACTTTCTCACAGAAGGCAAGCTCTTGGCTTAATGCATCTGCCATGACAATATACACAACAATGAAGTATGATACAAACGGAAGAATATATAACTCAAATACAAAAGAAGTCAACTAAAAAAGAGCACCTGTGATGATAATGAACAGATAAAAAGGATTAAAAAATGAAGACAATAATACAGCAGTAGTTATGAAAATGATGAACAATAAGGTTGTCTGAAAGAGGAATAACATCACAAATGAGAAAAAGAAAAGGAGAGAGATGGGGCACAAATTCAGTTTAGATTTATTAAGGTCATCAGGTGAATCATTAAGCACACCAACAGTATGTCATGTACAAGGACAAAGAACAGAATTTTATATGAGAAGTATAAAGAATTGGGATGAGAAGAGAGACAAAAACAAAATAGGGATGAGAGAATAGAGAGAGAAAAAAAGAGATGAGAGATAGAATTGAGAGAGAGGAGTTGTTGTACTATTGAATCTTTACTATTGAAATCAGTTTCAATGCTCCCTATTTATACAACATATCCTATATTCTCACAGCTCCTATTCTCTTATTATTATTATTATAACATTCCTCACTCCTTGAGATCATTCTTGTCCTCAAGAATGTGAAAAAATAATCCATGAATTGAAAAAGATCCTTTGTACAAATATCTAGAATGCTAGGGTAGAAGCTGCACTTGAATGCTAGGACTTAACTGGCACATCCTTTTATCTTACTGATTTCCCTTCAAATTGAACATGTAGGTGTACTTGAAATGTTCTGCAAATATTATTTACAACAATCACCCATCATATCTTCTCTATCCAATGACAAAAACTTAATTTCATTTTGTTTCACAGCCATTTCTCATACTCATCAATCTTAGAGGAAAGCCACTCCAACTCATAGCAATGAAACTCAAAATAGATCTCCTCATAATCCTTGATTACCATTAAGCCATCCAACTTATGCCTTTTGTAGAGAATCTTAAGTAGCAAAAGTAATTCCCCAACGTTAAACGGTCAACTTTTAGCACATCATCAGGGATAGAAATAACATCTATATGTTCACCATCTGCATTCATCAATTGAGGCCACATTTCATCTATCTTACCACCATTGAAAATCATCTTGGGTTGTTTTTTGGGCTACCACAACTGAAAATCTCAGATTAGGAGTATGAGCCATTATATTCACACATTGGCTGCAAGTATGTGCCTTAACATGTACCTCTTGGCTGCAGGTAGAGTGGAACATGAACTTTCACTTGCTCCTCATCTAAGTTCAACATTTTGCACATAAATTATTTCTTTCTTGGAATCTTTTATCACATTTTCCATATTTCTTTGAACTGAACCTTCCTATTTCCCCATTTTCTCTTGAGATGATGTTCCCAACTTCTGCCATCCTTTATCCCAACTCTCCTCTAGTCTTTTAAATGCCCTATCAATAACTTCACCAATGGCTTTTTCAAATTCCAGCAGCTTTTTTTCCCAATATTAGTCTTCCATAATCAGAAATAAGGGAAGAATACAATCTGTTATTGATTTCTCAAGATACCACTCAACAAACTATTCAGTTAGTAGTTAGTACTCATACAAGCTACTTGTTCCCATCAAAAAAAGAGCTTCAAATTTCTACTAAAACACCCTCAGTTAAAAGAAAAGAAACCAGAATGGAGTAAAAAAGGTTTCAAGAACTTCAAGAAAGAAAAGAATAAAGACCTGGTTCTTGGAAAAGCGGTCAAGAAAGAAAAAAGTTAAGGGAAAATCAAGAAAATAGAAATTGAGGGGAAAATAAAAGGAAGAAGAAGCAGAGAGTTTCAAGAAAGAAGGAGAACAAGAAAGAAGAAGGGAAAGATAGACAGTTTAGAGAGAAAGAATTTCAAGAAAGAAGAAGAAGAATTTCAAGATAGAGAGTTTAGAGAAGGAAGGGACAGAGGAAGAGGGAGAAGAACAAAAGAAACCTGGTGTGGAAGATTCATATTGATCTTCCATAGATGCAACTCCAAGGAAACAGTTTCCAATAGTTGCCAACTGATCTAACAACTCTGCCACCAATTTCTTATGTATAGGGACTAAGAACAGAATTTTATATGAGAAGTATAAAGAATTGGGATGAGAAGAGAGTCATAAACAGAATAGGGATGAGAGAATAGAGAGAGAAAAGGAGTTGAGATAGAGAATTGAGAGAGACAAGGACTTTTTGTATTATTGAATTCTTTACTATTGAAATCAGTTACAATGCTCCCTATTTATACAACATATCCTATATTCTCACAGCTCCTATTCTCTTATTATTATTATTATTATAACACAGCAGTTATTAAAAGCTAATTGCAACAGTAAAGTGTTTTGAATATAAGGAAGCACAATAAAACAGCACAAAGTTTAATAGTTTTTACATCTCAGGTAGATGACAATGTTTCGTTCATTAGAAAATGGACAACAAGATGCGGCCATGTCAACAGCACTCTACTTTTAAAGAAAAGGGTGACCTTCAAAAATTTTAAAAGTCATTTTTTTATCACAACAATCAAGACCTCAGAACAAGATAAGGTTTCCATATATTAGATACATCAGCTTGAACAGATATGTTAGATTAAAGATGACAGCATTGTTAAATTACCACTCCAAAAACAGCCAAAAGTACAAGAACTTTAATCTCATGCACAAGTAGAACCTTAGAAATATGAAATAAATCAAATAAGAAGTCAAAGATACACATAAAATGACCATGGCCTGAGCTCCTTGTGCAATCATAATTTAAAGTGGCAAAACAAATATCAATAACTGCACTCCACGCTGATCCTATTTCTTTTCTAAGTGAAGATAAGAAAACAAAAACACATTTCTAGAACTCATAGATTTTCTTGACAATAAAAATAGGGTACAATTGCAAAAATCAACCATATTTATGTATAAAACAACACAAAACACAATGGACAACTCACTTTTAACAGCATTTTTATCATCAAAAGTGGATGAAACAGGATGCATTTCAGAGTTTTCATCAGCATCCCCACCTTGATGTTCAGCAGCAGAATCTTCAAATCTACGAGCAGATTTCCGTTTATGGGGAAACCGTTGCATTAATTCGCTACCATCATGCTCATAGTCTCTATCTTCCCCATCTCTCCTATCTCGGTCTTCTCTCCTCTCCTTTTCTTTTTCACCACGCCTCCGTTGCTCTTTATCCAGCCTTACTAGAGATCTATCATGGTCTGGATCAGGACGTTCAACACTGAAGTCACGATCAGCATGGGAAACAGTAGTCCTTTCTTTCTGGCAGGTGATAAAAAGAAGCAGATGTTATAGCTTGATGAACAATATAAAATCAAATGAGATGATCAAAGAAAGGGGTGACCTTATCAACATGCATTTGGCGAATGGTGGGCATAGCAGAGCTCCTATCACGAAGAATGGAATTCCTAACAGATGGAGGATAGTAAACAGAGGCTGTAGCTGAAGAATCAGGTAGAAAATGAGTAAACTCCACAAGTAGATCATTATGGTCTTGAAAAAGCAAGGCAACCTGCAATAGAAAGAAATTTAACAACGACAACAATGTGAAAAAATTTAGACATCCTGTGGAGTTCCTAACAGGAAAAGGAAAATTTGAGACAGGAAGATAAGATCACATACCTCTTGATAGACTTCGGTGATGGATTTATTTTCTTTTCTGTACATGTTCAAAATGTCTAAAAATGATTTGTAAACATGATCATCTCCTTGAAACCTTGTCTGCATAGCACAATTCACAAGGCTAAAATTCTCGAATCCAAATTATAATATGCAGTCATGAAGACTTGGTCATGAATGAAACAAAACATATACCTTAATTTTGTTTACAAAGTTAATTGCTTCCTCAAATTCAACAGGCTTCTTCTGTAGAGGCTGTTCATCCTCTGGAGGGAGAGTGATCTCATATCCCTTAGGCAAAAAGGTATTGAAACCTAAAATTAAGTCACGATGCCCTTTGAATAACTCCTTCACCCTTGCTATGACACCTGCAGTGTCAATTCTACAACCAACAAAACATGGTAACACATTAAGCCGATAATCATTAATCTTTTAAAACAACAGGGAAATTTATCATGCATTATGTGGCATTTCATGACTAAACCTTTGAGCTTTAAAATCCTTCATGACCTCGAGAAAGTCATCATATTTTTCTCTTTTGTCTTGAAATATGTCCTTCACAGCCTTGAGATATGCCAAGGCATCATTTGTCGTAAGTTTCTGTCCACCTCCGCCTCCTCCACCACTAGCTGCTCCTCCTCCCATCATCTGGGGTTGCCCCGAGCTTCATTACACAAGGATTTACACATAATCAGTAAAAGGATAGATTGCAAGATCTAAAACATACTCATGAACCAAATTACACTAAAAGTCCATCCCAAACTATATCAACCCCATCCAAAGATTTTATTGAAGTGATGTCCATATCACAAGAACAGTTCCTAGAATAATAGCTATTTTTGGTTCCATTCACATCCACCAACGAAATGAAACTCCTTAGCAAAATTTAGCAAGAGAACCCCAGATATGAACCTATCTCTCTTTAGTGGTCAAACAAATAAAAAAATTCACAAAGCTTCGGGAATGCCCTAAACACTGAACTATATTTCAAACAAATAATAAAAGAAAATAAATCTGCCATATTACCAAACAAAAAGCTAATAAAATCAACAAAAAAAACACCTAAAGTTCTTACATGTGGTGATGTGAGGTTAACCGGAGTCAACACAATTTGCTTCAACAATCAAACACTAAAAGCATAAATAAAAATAACATAAATAAAAATAAAATGAGAAACTTTCAAAAGTAAAAATATAGACAACAGCACATAGAGAAAGACAGAAAGAAAGAGAGAACGGAAAAGAGATTACGTTTCCCCTCGAGAAGAGACCATGGGCCTCTTAAGTTGAGAGGTGATGTAAACATCATCTCTTGACCTCTTCATCTTGTTCTAAAACTAAAAACAAAATCTCCCCCTCCCTCTCCCTTCAACAGCAAATCATGCTTCTAAAACTGCAATTAAACCACAAAAAACCCCTGCAATAAAAAAATCACACATTTAAACAGCAAGCAGATCTAACCAAGACCAACCAAAAACAAATAAATTAAAAAACCAAAAATTTCAAAGAAGCAGATCACTTTGCGATATAAACCACAAAGCAATTCGCATTTACTTGAAGAGAAAGCGACAACAAAAATTGGATATAGAGGGAAACGAAAACGCGAAATTTGCAGAAGGAGATAGAGATCGTTCCCTCGCTGAATTAGCAAAAACGTCTTGAAGAATAGCAACAAGGAGGAAAAGGAAACAGAAGATAGAGCTCTTTAACGAACCTTACAAGGAGGGAATACGATAATTAGAGAAGTGGTTTTCTTTATATTATTTTCTTAATTTTGCTGTGTATAGAGAAACAGAGAAGGAGGAGAGGATGCGAATGCAATGTCTTTTAGAATGTGATATTGAAAAAATGAAAACCACGACAGCAAGAGAAATATGGAGATTGGAGATCAGAATTTGGAGAGTGGAGGTAGTAAAATAGACGGCTGTTAACCGGTTTCTTTATCGTTGGGTAACCGGATGTAGCCAGTTGCTTATAGTGCATGTGAGTACAAATTAGGGCATTGTTGGATGAGTCAATAACATTTACTCAGATTGGGCAGGAGACAGTGTAATGGCAACTGCCGTAATTTTAATCAAACTAGAGGGGTATGTGGGAATAAATGAAGGGCAGCCAGTTCAGTGTTTTTGTGATTTTAATTTGAAAAAATAATATTTAATTTATATAATTTAAAAAAAATTAACCACTTAATTTATATATTTTCAAAAACTAAATAATTATATATTTTCAAAATTATTAACTATTTAATTTATTTTTTTAAATAATTATTTTTTTCATAAAATCAATTATTATAATTTTAAAATAACAACTATTTAATATTTAAAATTAATAAATAAATTAAATATATAAATTTAATAATTAATTTTATTAAAATATATAAAATAAATAGTATTTTTTTTTTATTTATTTAAGATTAGGACAAATCTCTAGTCTAGATATGTGGATTTTTGGTGTTGGTTTATTGTATGGATAGGAGTCTGTCGGTAATTAGTAGGGTTTGCTTTTAGTATCAGCTGAGAACTATGAATGAAAAGGGTATAAGAGTAATTTGCAATTGAAAAGTAAAGTAAAATTATCAGCATGTGGTTAGAGTCGGGATTTAGTCAGTACTGTTTAAAATTAACTGAACTAAATTGAAATTTTAAATTAAATCAAATTATAAAATTTCAGCTGAATTTAATTAATTAATTGATTTCATTGTTTATTAAATAAAAGTGCATTGAATCTTGTAAAATAAAGAGTTAGAAAATCATAAATCAAAACTCAATAAAATTATATTTATTTAATAAAAATATAAATTTAGTTATTTCATTAATACAATTATTTTTACATTTTTAATATTTAATTTAATTAATTAAAAATATTTTTATAATTTTAAAATTATATTATAATTTTTATCGCAATTTGATTTTGTTTTGAAGATATCTATTTATTTTTTAATTAATAATAAAAAAAACTATTTATCACCGAATAAAAGAAACTCTTTTTCTCTTCTCAATTTTTCATTCAGTATCGAGGGAAGGGATTCAGACAGTGAGAGCACTGCGAGCGTAGAGCACTATATCTTTATAGTCATCGACTTTTAGTAGCAAATCACTCTAATGTTTTATTAAATAAGAGTACAAGCTGCCAAAACCAGAGTAGAGCTTCTACAATCCACAGGAGTATTTGCAATAAGAGGATGGGTGAACTCATTGAAAGAGGCCACAATCCACATGATCTCCTAGCAAGTGCATGCCAATGGATTCAAAAAGGGCAAAATCAGTCTCATTTTGTTCATGCATTTTCTAAAATTTGGAGAGAGATTGCAGAAAAGATAAAATTTATGATTCAGGTGTGTGTTATGTTGTATTGTTATTTTGTTGGAGGTTGTCTGAATTTTTTTTCTAAAATATAAAAAATCTATGCTTTTACAATATTAATCTAAAAGAAGAGAATGAATGAAAAAAAAAAAAAAGGTGTGAATCATTAATTGAAGGTAAGTATATCAATTTTATGAATTAACAAAATATTAATTTAAATTTTATAATATCTTTCATATTTCACAAAATTAAATAGCGAAAATATAATAATATAAATTTAAAATAAAAAATATATTTTAATTAATTATATTAAATATACATATTACATTTTTTTTAATTCGACTAAATAAAAAAATCGAAATTTTATAAAATTAAAAATAAAACAAAATTAATTAAATAAAAAAAATTAAATTAATCAAATCGGTTGAAACTAAACAGTAGAAATCTCTAATCGTGGCATCAGGCATGGCTCTGGTTGGAACAGATAGTTCAAATACAAAAGGTTTAAAGGGCAGTTGGGCCACAGCCTAACCTCAAATCCTCTTGCTGGGCTTGATTTTTCTTTATTAATTATTGTTTGGGTTCGGCCACCCGCAGATTTTGGTCCCATTCTTTATCCAAATCAATGTTAATCTAATCAGATTTATCGTTATGTTGAGGTGTTAGTTTTTTACGTTTTTTTATTGGATTTCAAGTATCGGTTTGATTTAATTTTTGCTGTAATTTCATAATTCTTTAAGTAACCTTATTTTATATAAAAATATTATATTAATGTTATATGCCTCTGAACACTTGAATGCATGTGAACATACAATATCAACTCATGAATGATCTTAATTTAATATTTTAACATGTAAGTAACTAACATATATTATTATCCAATGTAACATCTTGTTTAGACATTATTATAATATATATTACTACTATACTGTATAATTGACTTCTCTAATTTAGATATCCGTTTAGGCATCTATATAAACATTTATTTAGGTCTCAATTAATCAATTTTTTTAGAGACACGACATAATATACTTTTATATTTCATTTTATTTGCTCAACGTTATGTCAGAGCCACCATTACAGCTCTTTTATTCTCTATAATTCATTTGCATATACTCTTTCACAACTTATTGTTCATGCCATTTGTTTTATTTTGCCTCAATTCTCAAGTTAATTTTTTAATTTAATTTTCAATATTTTTCTTCTCATATCATGTTTTATCCTAATTCATATTTCATTGTCATTGTCTCTTTATTCTTTTGATCATGGAAAAGTTATGATTATGCATAATCAATTTGTATTATTCTCAATGGCATAAACTAAGTTATCTGGATTCAAAGGATGTCTAGATTCCTAAGTGGCAGAAAATTATGGCAATATGTAAATGGCACCAAAATCATACCAATCAAAGGTGATAATTACATTCATTCCAATTTTGATGAGAGATTTGAATAATGGAATAACAAGAATTATCAAATTATGATTTTGATTCATAGTATTTACGTACCATTTATCAAACTTCAATTTGAGGGTTTTGAAACAACATTGGAAATATGAGATCTACTTGCTAAACATTACTTCACCGTAAATATAATTTATCGATTAAAATTTATAATAATTTCACTCAAATACATAAAAAATCAGATTAGTATATAAATAAATTTTTATCATAAATGACTATTTTATGGGATCAGTTATCTTTATTTTTTAACCAAATGAACATTATACTCGTTGTATTTTATGTTAGAGAGATATGAATTTTGAATTTATCAATTTACTATAACCTTAAATAATGATTTTGAATGTGTAAAATCTTTTTTATTATATTAAGATTTTTTTTCAGACTAGACACTGTAATTATAAAATTAATTGATAAAAATGCTCGATTTTTTATCTTAAAAGTTAAAAAAAATCATCATATTTTAAAACAGATATCTAAATCAAATAAGTTAATTACGCAATATAGTAATAATATATATTATAATAATAGTTCATATCTAAGTATTTGAAATTTAATAATATGCGCATGATATATGAAAGACCACAAAAGCACTTGTATATCAACATTTTTAGTTATAATATTAAGTTATATATATATTTTTTTATAAATATAATTGGGAAGGGTATGAATGGATCATCCGCATCGATACAGCCGCATGTGGCAGACGGGCTTTGAGTTGATGCGATGAATTCGGCTAATAAATTAAAATTTCAATTTGAATTTAATGAAATCAAATAAAAATTCACTTGATGTAAATCGTCTTCATCTGATTAAATCAAATAATTAAAAGAAAATTTTAACTAAAATATATTCAAGAAACTTTAAATTCATAATAAATTAATCTGATTCAATAATTATTTAATTTTAATTCACAAATATATATATATA
>CAOGCB010872543.1:0-27165 GCA_948266635.1 Cnidoscolus chayamansa | reverse complement strand
TCTAACATTATCATTTTCCCTCAACATTAACATTTTAACACCTATATTGCATTAAACATCAATATTGTTCATTTTATGTTAATCATCAACTCATGTTCTGCATTTTCTGCAATTTCAATCTAAACACACAAACATGCTGTTAAGCTCACATGCAACAAATTTTTCGGTGTTTACTAACCTAACAACATACATTACATCCAATTTTATCAACTATAAACATGCATTGACACATCCCAATCAAGAATCGGGATGTAATTCGAAATCGATCGTTTCCATCTACATAGTCTTAAATCCACATGCATGTCTTAATTTTCACCCAATCACCCCAATACAAGTTAGAAGAACGCTAACTAACCTGTCTTTGTAGTGATTGGTGAGGGAAAGTCGAATTTCTTCAAGTCTCATCAGTTTTTGTTTTACTATGAGAAGTTGCAGCTTGATCCGCTACTCACTTAATTTGTTTCCCTTGATTGCTTAGTTGGATCTACACTTTTCTAACATTTTTAAGCTCAATCGGTGAACTCTCTCGGTTGAAGAAGGAATTTATGGGCACAATTTAGTTGGAGAAGTGTTTTTTGCAAGAAAACCATCTTTGGCCATGGCCATTTCCCTTTCATAGGGAGATGGCTCAGTGCTTGCTTCGACTCCAAACCTATAGGCACCCTTCTTTCCCATTTTGTCTTTTTGTGTTCTTCATTATTCTATTTTTACCCCTTTTAACATTTAATATTTTCATTTTAATCATTCTTCTATTTCTTTATTACATTTTAATCCATATTCACTTTTTTTGTTTTATTTTTTAATATTTTGAGACTATTTTGTTTCGAAAATCTGAAATTTTGATATCAAAGAAGTATTGAGTATTACAATTATCTTTACTTAGAATTAAACTGATACTTTTCTTTATTTACTTAAAGTCCTTGTGCACCCTCATCTAACTAAAAATGGATACTCTATTAATTAATGAGTTAATAACCTATATAATCTCTTTGGTTAGAAGAGTCGAACTAATTTTATTATTTACTTCTCTATATCTCGAGATGATATAAACTTTAACCTACCAATCACATTGGTCTCTACATGGCTAAATATAGAAAGTATGTCTCTACATGGCTAAATATAGAAAGTATGAAAAAAACATATCGTAATGTATTTAACCAGAAAAAGAAAACTCTCTTAGTTTACTTTTGTTCTTCTTTTATCTATTATGTTCTAAGAGTACCCAATATTTAAAAAAAAAAATTATATCTTTCATCTTTCTTTCTTTTACTTATTTGATGTGATCCTATGTAGGTTAAAATCTTCACTATAATTATGTTAATATTATCTTGATTTATTTAACTTATATATGATCATTTAATGGTATCATTTGTTAATAAAGTAGATTTACTTGTATTTGTTGCCTTATATTTGGAATTCTACTTTAAATTGATGATAACAATGTTACTTTCCCCCCTCATTGAATTGGATAATATGGAATTTGAGTTTTCACTGTCAATGGAAGTGTCCCATGTCCTATCCTTTCATCATATTTCCCTTAAAAATTGCATGTGCTTTACAGGTCATGCATTGTCACCTTCTCTACAAGGCATTTGTAAAAAAAATATTCATAAATATCTAATAGTAATATAGTATATATGAAAGCACTACTTATACATGTATATGAAATTTTTTATTTTTTTTTATAGTAATTTTGTTGGATAGTGAGAGTGAGGCAGTCTTTCTCTGCCCAGCTGGAAAAGAGGTGTGAGTATGTTTGTTTGCCCCAACAAATTCCATCAACTTATCAATGTCTGAAAATGTAATACCCGGGACCAAAGAGGGCGGGAAGTGATCGCCGGTGCTAGAGAGAGCATGGACAAGGAGCGGCTTCTGGCAGGCTTCTAGGTGGAGGGATACATGAACGAATCGATCCCACACCCGAAAAAGAGGGATCCTGAGACTGTGTAGGGAGGGGGCTGCACAGTTGAGTGATTTCGAGATTGTGCAGGTATGGGACTGTACAATTGAGAATAACTTAAGAGATTTGATAGGTACTAGCTATATCAACAAGGTGCACCTTCCTTTTCGGGAGCCTTTCCGTAAGAACTCCATAGTTAAGCGTGCTTGACTTGGAGCAATTATAGGATGGGTGACCTTCTGGGAAGTTCTCCTAGAAAGCATGTGAGTGAGGACAAAGCATGTTGGAAATGATATATGTTGGTCTGTAGCGGCAGTCGTCAAATTTCGGGTGTTACAGGTAAAGACACTAATTCCCAAGTATTATTAGCATCTAAAGCCAACATTTCTTCTGTCATTGTTGTGCACCAGCCAGGATGAGATAAAGCTTCCCCAACAATTTTAGGAATAGATATTGAATCTATGGAGGTGAGAAAGCAACGAGAAAGAGACGATAATTGAGTATATGACACAAAAGATGAAATAAGATAAGTGCACTTACGTTTACCATTTCGAAGAGCAATAGGGATGTTAAGATCTGAAGGAGGACTAATAGTAGTGATTTGACCTTCCAACAAAGAAGCTTCTGGTTGAGGGTCTAAGTCATGAGGCTCTGATCTCAAGGAGTAAACGCACGTTACAAGATGTCGAACAGGTGCTGAAAGAGTCTGTGTATGAGGGACTTTTATGGTGTAAACCAAAAATTCATCATCCTCCCCCTGACTTGCATAAGTTGATGGGGAAGGAAAGAACGGATTAGACTCAAAAGCTAACATCTGAAGAAACAAGATAACGATTTAAAGTAGAAGAGAAGCACCTATACCCCTTTTGAAGACACGAATAACCCAAAAATACACATTTGAGAGACTTAGGATCTAATTTAGTTAACTGTGGACGAATATCTCTCACAAAATAGGTACTGCCAAAAATACGTGATTCAATAGGGAACAAAGATTTAGAAGGAAACAAAACAGAGTATGGAATATTATCATCTAGAACAGATGAAGGAATATGATTAATCAAAAAACAAGTTGTATACACAGCATCAGCCCAAAAACATTTAGAAACTTTCATGTGAAAAAGTAAGGCTCTAGCTATCTCAAGGAGGTGCCATTTTTTCTTTCGGCAACTCCATTTTGCGATGAAGTATGAGCACAAGAAGACTGATGAAGAATGTCATTCTGAGTCATGTAATCTTGATAATTTTCTGAAAAATACTCTTTGGCATTATCACTTTTCAATATATATATTGAAATATCGAATTGTGTCTTAATCTCAGCACAAAATGCACAAAATCCACAAAAGATAGAGAATAATTATGAACGAGCCTTCATTAGATATATTCATGTAACACGAGAATGATCATCAACGAAGGTAACAAAAAATTTAAATCCAGCTTTTGACACTATAGGACATAGACCCTAAACATCTGGATGAACTAATTCAATAGGGGATGAAGCTTGTTTATTCACACGAGAAGATAAATGAGAATGATGATGTTGAGCAAACTGACATGACTCACATTCTAAAATAGACACATACTTAAATTGCAGACATAATTTCTTTAGGGTAGATAAAAAAGGATGTCCAGACCGACAATAAATTTCGGAAGGAGAGAGAACTGGAAAAAGCAAGAGATATTGGTACTTGATTATCCAGAAGATAGAAACCTCCTAACTCATAACCTTTACCAATAATCTGCTTCATTGTAAGATCCAAAAATAAGCAATAATTAGATAACAATTTAAAGCTCGAATAAGTTAGCAAACAGAAAGTAAATTGAAAGAAAACTTGGGTAAACTTAAAACAGAAGATAAGGAAAGAGATGATGTTGGGTTAGCAACTCCATATCCAATAACACAAGATATAGATCCATCAGCTAAAGTGACTGACGAAGAAGTTGCATAAGATTGAAAGGTACTCAAAATGGTAGAATTACCTATCATATGATCTGTTGCACTAGAATCAATAACCCATTTGGACGAGGAAGAAATAAGGCGTGTTTTTACCTGACTCGGCAATGACGGTGACAAAAGAATTGATAGATTTTAAAGATACTTGGTACTCAGAACATTGTGCAAATTCATCTGCAGACACTAAAACCGTTTTCTCAGAGGATGAAGCAACAACAAGTTCCTCAGTCGCCATATTTGCCTTTTGAGACCTTTGATTCTTTTTCTGAAGTTTCAAACACATCCGTTTTGTGTGACTAGGCTCATGACAACAACAACAACAACAAGCCTTAGTCCCAAACAAGTTGGGGTCGGCTAGGCTCATGACAATAATAACAAACAAATCCTCTAGAGTCAATATTGGGGATGCTCTCTGTACTATGACGGTTACTCCTGTTTCCCTTATTATTTTGTCTATTACCATGACTAATAAGAGCACCGTTGACAGGTTGTGAGATCTAAGAAGTTTGTGTACGAAGCACACGTGTGAAAGCATCATATAAAGAGGATATCTCAAGACTAGAAAGAATCTGAGATTTAGCAGTTTCATATTGTGGAGGTAAACCAGCAAAAAAACTCAACCGCCATTTGCTCATGTTGAGCTTGTTGAACTTTTACACCAGGACTAAAGGGTAGCAACACAGTTCTTCATAAACCCTCTTGAAATCCATAAAGTACGTAGTGAGTGTTTTATCCTGCTTCTCAGATCGATAAAAGATTTTGCACACATCATAGATATGAGAAATATTGCCTTTACTAGAATATAGAAAATCTAAATAATCCGTCAATTCCTTAATGTACTCGCAGTGATTGATTAGGCTAATTACCTCGCTCTGAACAGAATTTCGAATCTGCAAAAATAGTCAAGCATATTCCCTGAACCATATTTGTTTTGTTTCATCAATTGGGGGATCCATGATAAGGTGATCATCTTTATCGATGCTTCGGAGATAAATTCGAACAGTCTTGCTCCAAGCAAAATATTTTGAGCCATTTAACTTATGTTCTGTGATCTTTGTCATCACAGGAATCAAATCAACTACCATTTTACCTTCAGCCGTCTTACTTTAGGTCATTATTTAAACAGGTAATGAACAAATCCCACAAAAAAAATCAAATCAAAGATAGCTCAAAAAATTGCTAGCACAGCAAACCAAAACCTGAAATTCAAGCCAACCGAAAAATTCACCAAAAGCACTTAGAAGGAACCAACCGAACGCTTAATCGGACCCAAACCCATACCAGATTTGAGGAGGCGACGCCGGAGATGGAAGGAGGTCTCCGGAAAGTGGCTCACACACCCTCACTAACCAGCGCGTGGGAGTGTCACCAGAACTTCCGCCGGCACATGTGACTCAATCACCAGATGTTTGGCTGCCGATTTCCTATGGAAGACCAGCCGGCAGTAGACGGACCTTTTTGGATGGGTGGTGACAAAAATTAATCTCCCTAAATGGGTGATCTAAAAATTCAACAGTGGACCAGAAACTGAAACTTTAATAACTCTACAAAAAATACTCCCTAGGCTCTGATACCATGTTGAAAAGTATAGAAGATTTTTATTGATCATTGTGAAGAGATCGGTACACATATATAGGTAAAATATATCATAAATAAGTGACCTACTCAAGTTCTGCCTTTTATCTTTCTTGATAGATCTCAACTACCTATAATTCTTATTTGTCACCTAATACATATCAAATACTACGTTCTGTAACAAAAGGTAATATCTTAAAAATATATGATATGTTATCCACCATCAAGCATAAAATTTGATGCAAGAAAATTAAAAAATCATCTTATAAGGATTAAATCAAAGCAGACGAATACGAGAAAAGAGGGAAATTTAACACTAAAAGTCCAGAATTACTTTTTCTAAAAAAAACAACAACAATCACACCTGCTATAGGACCACAGATTTTGGGCACATTCCTCACCCATAACCTCGATCCTCCGGCCTGAAGTTTATCCAAAGCAATTTTTGACAAACTTGCTGCAAAAATGACAACGTCCAATGGGTTCTCTCCAAAAGATACAAACAGAGAGAGAGAGTTTATAATCTGTTCTATATGTGGGCCAATAACTTCCTCTCTAAAAGTCTCAAAAAATGCTTCAAAAATTTTTAATATATGCCTTGTAAGTGCTGTGAACTGGGAGTGCATGAGCTGAAGTATTTCAGACAGAACTTTTGAACTAATTTTGACAGAGAGATATGGAACAGTAAGCTTCAGCAAATTCAGCATATGAAGAACCTCCATATGTTCAGGTCTTGAAAATGTGTCCCCTTTAGATCCATCTATAATTTTTAACTCGCTCATTGTAAGTGCCATGGGCATGTAACTTTTGAACAACGACATAACCAATTTGCTCGACTCCTTGATTACAGTAGAAGACCGAAGAGACTTAAAAACCTTCTCAAGGCAATCTTGAGCGCTCCTCCTGACCTGAAGCAATGAACAAGAGGACTGAATTCACGACAAAGCTAACAAATCACACACATTATCAATTAATCACTCTATTCCTGGATAATTGTATTAGTTAACGCACCTTAGGACGCTTATCAATGGAGAATTTAAACACAGTTTCAAAACCTTCCTTAACAGAGCCCCAGTCCTCCAAATCGCAAAACCCCACAATCAAAACCCCCAAACATTTGACCAAGCCGCTCACACTTGCCGCTCCTAACCCATCTCTATCTGCCACCCGCACCAAAACTTTCACTGCCTCGCTCGCCTTATTACTCTTAATCCCGTTTTCCGGAATCAAGGGCACCACGATCGAAACAAACGACAAGAGCGCCGCAATCGCTGTGGAATCTAGAGTCGTGGAATCAGAAAGGTTATCGATGGCGGCGATTAAGTAAGCAGCAGGGCTTAGCGGGAGGGATTCAGAGGAGAGAATGGAGCGGATGGCGGCAGCAGATGCGAGGAGGTGGCGGTGGTGCGGTGCTTTAGAGGTGGAATATCGGGACAATAGTTGTTGGCAGATATCGGAGTCTTCTTTGAATGAAATTTCTGGTTCAGGCGCAGGCTCTTCTGGTAGATGCCTGTCAACGCTCGTCTCCATGGCAGCGTTTCCGTTTTTTCTCTGAGTGCTGTGAGGGTTTAAGGAAGGTGATGGTCTTGGTATGACATAACCAGTAGGGTTTAAGACATGCGGAGGGACTTCAACGGCCAATTACTATTTTTTTTAAGCGAAAATTTGTAAAAAAAAAAAAAGTTATTTTATAATCATTATAATTGAAATATAATAAAATTAATTTAATTAATTTAATTATTTAATTAAATAATATAAATAAATTAAAATAATCAATTTAATAGAAGGATTTAATTTTTATTATAAGCCATCATTGCACACCCTGATTAAAAATCTTACTAACAGAAATGTTGCATTTATAAATCATTATTAATTTATAAAAGTAAAATTTACTATTGTGTCTTTATATTTCATATTAATTAAAATAAATAAACAAGAAGAAAAATTTTATTCATGATAATAATTATAAAAAAAAAATAAATAGAACCCACAATTTTAATTTTTTTTTAATGATAATAATTTAATATCTAAAATAATTTTAATTAAAAACATAATAATCTATTATTAAACAGTGGTAATTTAGTCCTTTGAATTTCATTATTATAATCATTTATTTTTTAATTTGAATTGAATTATTTAATTTATAATTTATAATGGTAAATTTAAGAGATTGACTGTTTTATTAATTGAAATTTAAATTTCAATAAATAAATTGTTTTTTTATTAATAAAAAAGTAGAGGCTAGATTGAGTTTTGCTAATTTTATATTTATTAAATTTAGATGGAATCCACTATAATTAAATAAATAATTGATTAACTTGGTGTAAACAATTTGACCTAAGCCATATTCCTAAAAAACACAATAAGAAAAAGACGAATATCCTATATATAGAATATTACACAATAAAGGGGAGGTATGTCAATTGTTAAAATTACATCATAAATCAAATTTATTTTTATATATGATATACCAATTATAATATATATTATATCATGTTAAATATGTAACGAAGAACTTCAATAATGCAGGTTATAGCAAGAAAAAAGAGTATGGACAATAAATGGGTCGTTTCTTATAATCCATATCTTTTGACAAAATATAATTGTCATATTAATATTGAGGTATGTGCTGGCTTGAAATGAGTTAAATATCTATATAAGTACATCTACAAAGGACATTGTAGGATTGCAGTTTGTATGTCACATGAAGATGAATTAATATATAAGATAAAACAATTACAAGATGCAATATGGGTGTCTGCTCAAGAAGTGATGTGGAGAATATTTGAATTTGAGCTCAATGAAATAAACCTTCCAGTTGTAAATCTATAACTACATTTGCCAAATAATCAAATGGTGTCATTTTGGGAAACTCAAAACCTGCAAAATATTGTAAAATGGGATAATATATCAAGAACAATGCTGACAGAATTCTTTACAACATGCTCAATTGAAGAAGAAGCAATGTGATTATTGTATAGAGAATTCCTAGAGTATTATATATGGAATAAGAAAGGCAAATTTTAGTCCAAACGAAAAGCAAGACAAGTAATAGGCCGTGTATGTAATACTTTGAAATTTGAATAAATAAGTGTGTAATGACAAAATGTGAACCTAAATATATATAATTGAATAAAAAATATTTTTATCATATGTGAATTTTAATAAAATAATTTATATGAAAATAATCATGAACATGATAATGAAAATAAGATGAAATAAAGTGTAAAACATGACATTGAAACATACTAAATTGAATGGTAGTTTTTAAGTGTATATGAATAAAACTTAGTATGAAACAAACTTTAAAATAAGATCAAATTAAATTATGAATTGATTCAAATAAAAATTAGAAATTTTATTAATGGAGAATTACATAATCAAAAGCCGAATAAAATAAAATAAAATGGACCAAGACTTGGAAATGGGTTGAACCGAAACCCATAAAGGAGTGGTCGGCATGGCTTGAAGAATGACCTTCAATCCATCTCTAAGCTTGAAATAAAAATAGCTCAATCCAAGACGAAAATGAGCTGGTATTTAAGAGAGAAAATATGGGGGAGTTGGCTCATTTTTTAGGAAAAAAAAAGTTACAGCCCTCTCTTTTCTTTCCTTTCCACCGAAGCTCTCTCTACCCAAAGAAAACCCAGCTTTTCTCTTCTTCCTTTCTTCACCGATCCATCATGCATGTCCCTATTTCTAAACCACAAATGAGATAGACTAAGAAAAAAAGTGGTAGCCACTATTTGGAAATCAAAAACAAAAAAAAGTGAGGGAGAACCACAAAAAAAAGCTAGTGAGCAAGACCTTCAACCAACCCCTCCTTATGATCAACTTGTGAGCTGGTTGAAGAAGAAAGAACAATCATATTTTGGAGCAAGAAAAGCTTAAGAAAAAGTTAGTAATTTTTATACACAAAGTGAGTGAGTTGCTCTTTCCAAATTTGATCATGCATGTCATGATCTAGGACTTGTTTTTGTAGATTGAGTAACTTTCCACAAAAAGAAAAGCAAGGATTGTCCAAACCATTGTTTGGACAGTAAATTGGACAAGAAAACCGAGGACTTAAGGACTACAAGCAAAGGGAGATTTTAGCTACATAAAAAGATTAGGTGATATACATTTCAAATGCTAGAAAATAATATGTTGCATGTTGAATTTGAGCAATGTTGTGGCTATTTATTTTGTGGAAATGTAAAAATATTTGGGATGAAAATGAATGTATATTGATCATGATTAAGTATGGAAGAGTTGGATAGAAAAATGGAGGATTTATTCCTCATGAAAAGAACAAAATTCATAACCCTAACTAAAGGTTACCGATAGTGGAAAATGGGAATGACTAACTTGGACATTTAAATTTCTTTTGTAAATAAATATGAAATTTTGCATTGTGGACCGAATGTTGTAAATGAGCATGGACAGTGAATTGATGGACATAAATCATTTATAAGGATTTGGTATACATGAACTAAACTGAAATTACACCTAATGGACTCAAATAGACCATTTGGAAAAACTAATGATTAAAATAAAATTTTACCGTAGGGACTAAACTGTATAAATGACAAGTATATTTTGGACAGTATGTGTGGAATATTTTTTAGTTGAAATTATGCAAATAAGGTACCAAAATTTAGTCTATATGCATGAATCAAATCGGATAGTGAATTATGGACCAAAATAGATAAATTATGAAGAATCTATGACAGACTTGAAATTGACCTTAAGAACAAGATTTTTAAATTTTAGTAATTTAATTTGGACAGAAAATTTTTAGTATAAATTATATATAAAATATTTAAATTCATGGATAAAATCAAAAGTGACAAAAATTTGAGTAAGATGATAATGTAAATTTAACTAGAAATTGAAAAATAAATTAGTATAAAATTAAACTTTTTGGTAAATACATATAATCATAAATTAAGTGGAAGAATGTATTATAAATAAAGAATTTTCCAAGAATGAAAATAGTATAAATAAATAAGTAAATATATTTATATACGTCACGATGCTCGCAGTCTCCTTTTTTTGGCCTCAGCAATCATTGTCTCTGAGTACTGGTACCTGTATGTGGTAAAAATCAGCATGCTGAGTATTTTTACTCAGTGGACGTAAATAATAACAATATAATAAAAATATTGAAATGTAAATCAATTTCCATTTCGATTTGTTAATTATTAATTTATGCGCATAATTTGATCATATTGAAATCTTAATAATACTTTTAGTCAAATTCTGAATTAATCAATATAAATATTCAATTCATAATTATTTCAATTCACAATTTAACATTTAGCCTAAAAATATTATGCAGATACGATCATTAATTATAGAAACATATTTGGGTCGAAGCCACTCAATCAAATCGATTAATTATTCAATCAATCATTGTAGAAAACACATCAAGCTTAAACCACTCGGGGTACTTCACTGTACACCCACAAATCAGAGTACCTCACTGTATCCCGATATTACATAGGCATATTTATGGATCAATGACATGCCATAGCTATCTACTAATCTCATTTTTCTAACACAATAATCTTAAAGCTATATATATATATTCACTTAATCATATTATTACCTTTTCTTCGATTTTATTTCAGCTTAGTAATAGTTTATTTCTTTAATACTCTTTGATCATGTACTTTAATATTCCTATAAAATGTACTTTCCTTATTCTTTTATGTAGTCTCAAAAATTATATCTTTAATCTGTACTTTTTATTTTATTGTTTCGTCTTCTTTTATTAATTTATAAGTATTATATTCCTTAGTTTGCTTCTTAAAATTTCTAGAAAAATTTAGCTAAATTATTAATTTTGCTATAATATGACTGTTAAATTGAGGTAACATCGCCTGTCAAGATGTTTGAGTCTCGGTCTTGGTGGGAGGCGCTACAGTGTAAATGCAACAAATCTAAAAGAGAGTGAAAGATACTACTTCTTCTTTTGAGCCATGTAAAAAGGCCAAAATCGTTTAATGACTTATTAACAGTAAATAATTATCAATACCCAACATTCAAAGAGTTAGCAATTAGAAGTGGCTTGTTTGAATCAAATAGTGCATTTGAATGCTTGAGTGAGGTCGTCACATTCCAAATGCCACGAGAGCTAAAAAGACTCTTTGCCATCATTTTAGTATATTGTGAGTCGACGGACATTAAGAGTTTATGAAAAAGGTTATAAAAAAGTATGATTTGTCCAAGATAATAAAAGATCAATCACAACAATCAATCAATAAGTGAAGAGAGATAATGGAAGAGATGACAGTCGAAATACCACAAGAAGACACCGATGCAATTCAAAATTTGAATACCGATCAGCTCAATGCATATAGAATTATATTGGAAAATATGCATTCAAACATAAGTAGAGTCTTCTTTATGGATAGAAAATACATTCTTATAATGTGTACTACTTGCAAATGTAAGATCTAAAGGAATAATAACACTTGATATAATAATATCAGGGGTAGCTACATCAGAGATAGGAAAGACATTCATTTTTTAAAAAAAATTAATTTGATCAATTTAAATAAATAAAATTTAATTTTATTTATATTTTCTGAATAAATCTTTATTTTTTTTACAAAATTAATCCTAACATTTTAAATTTAAATAAAAAAAATTGATTAACTGCATTTCTAGAGGCGTGCAATCGGTTGGTTCAGTTCCAAACTTAACCAAACTCAAAAATTCAAAAACTAAAATTGTTAATTTGGAGAACCAAATTAAATTAAAATATTGGATAAAATCGCACTGAACCGAGAAAAAAATGGATTCAATTCAGTTTAGTTCTGTTAACTAAAAATCAAAATTCTAAAATCACAGTAATAATTGAAAAAAAACTACATAGATTGGGCTAACGTAGACACATGGGCTGGGCTATGGGGAGGAGTGGAGTTGGGCTAGTGGAAATATAGATTAGACCGTCCAGGACTAAGGATTTATAATTATTGATTTAAATCTATTTTTCAGTTTTTTTAACACGAATAAATCAAATTAAACCGAAAATTAAAATTTCTATAAAAATACTAACCGAATTAAATCAATTTTATCTAATAATCAAACCGATCGAATTGAAATCGATCAATTCAATTCGATTAATCGATTTGAACTGATTAATACTCAGCCCTACACATTTTAAATCAAAATTTTTTGATGTAATTTTGTATATCTTTCACTTTGATTTTTAATAATTTAAATTTCTATTTTTAATTTTTTCAATGTAATTATTTTTATATGATGTAGTCAGCAGAATTTATAATGTTTTGTTTTCTGACATTTCTGATTTTTTCACTATTGAAGGAAGGCATTGGAGTGATTTATTGCAAAAAAATATCTAAAATATTAAGTTTTATTTTATTATTTAATAAAAAATATATATATTTTGTACAGAGAAATGAATATGATAGGAGCCTTTTCTTGACTAACCATTTAATTCACAGCTTTCATCTGCACACATATAAAAGTCACATGTCCCCATGTCGGCAATATAAATGTTTATGTGACAATATTTTATTTTCTTTTTTTAACTTAAAATTGGTGTCCATTATTATTATTATATTTAATATTAATTTAAAAAAATTATTTTGATTTTTCAATAAAATGCCTTTTATTTCTGAAATATTTTATCCTCTTTTTATGTATATATAATATATGGTGAATATTATATAAATTTAATAAAAAATAATTTATTTTTCTATTGAATTTTAAAATTATTTATTTTGTTCACTTAAGAGTTATTTTCCATCCATCATTTTATTTTATTTTCTAAATAATACTATAATTACTTGTAAATGATATAGCACGTTAGAAAAATATATTAAATAGATAATCAGTATCACCCAATAGATAATCCATATCATCCATTATCTATTAATCATTCTATTATTTCATTATCTATTAATCACTCTATCACTTACTAGTCACTCGAATTTATATTAACTTAAATATTATAGTACATTTCCTCTATTTTGTGATTTACGGACGATAAAAAAATTTCACGAACAATGTCAATTAATTTAGAATTTTAATTATATAAAAACTAAAATTAAATGGAATCATAAAAAAAATAAAATGAAATCAAAACTAAAAAACAATCATATTTAGATATTATTTGTTTTTAAAAAATATTTTATAGAAAATATTTTTTTTATATTTATTTAATACATTCATTAAAATTGATCATGTTGGTTAGTAAATACAAAATCAAGTATTTTAAGAATTTTTTTAAAGTAAATTATTTTTTTAATTTTTAAAGTTTATTAATATTATTAAAAATTTATATATAAATTTATTAACATTTTTATTTTCTAAAATTGCAATGAAATATAAGAGAATGAGTCACTTTTTTTTTATAAAATATTTATTGGTAAAAAAATATTAATTTTAATTAATTAACATAAAAATTAGTTATAATAAAAGTAAATCTTTAAAATTGAGATATAATTGATGAAAATTGAAATTTTTTGGAATTTTTTTCATTATTAATACTTTAAACTAAATTAATGAATATATGATAATTAATAATAATTTCGCTACTTCAAATATTATTTAATTTTAATTAATTTATATAAAAATGAGTTAAATTAATATATAAATAATAAAAATTTATTTTTTTGAGTTTTTTATTATTATACTTTTTAATAAATTAATAATATATAAAAAGAAAATAGATATGAAATACACAACTTTTACATCATTTTACAAATAAATCAAAGTCTTTTAATTTTTGTATAAAAGTCCCAAAATTTTCAATTTTATTGAAATCTCAAATTAATTTTGGGAATTGTGTTAATAATTTCTCATATTAACAATCTTAAATTAAAACCCTAAAGTAATTTCTTGAAAAATTTAGAAACTAAGATGAGAAATTACTTTAGGGTTTTGATTTGGGGTTTTTAAATTGAGAATTTATCCAACTAATCATGAATTAAAGAGTTAATCTTTACTGCTAAAAATGTTCCTTAGAGTGAGTGCCACATCAAATCCTAAATTAATTTCAGATTTGGATAAATTTTTTTAATAATTTGAATTTTTATTTTTTTATACTGAAATTCAAATTTTTGAATTAATTTATAAAATAATTTAAAATTAACAATATAAAATAATAAGGGCTATTGACCAAAAAAATTTAAACTTTTTCAAAAATATTCAATTATATCATATTTTGTTTTTTATTTACAATTTAATTTGAGATAGGTTAATGATGGTTATGGGTTAAATGGTTGATGACATGGTGATTGCCTCAGTGTCCTGAACTCCAAAGTAATATGAACATGTGATCATCATAGCTTTTAAAGGAGCTATTTAAGAAACAAAATGCAATGAACGACATGAGATATCTTTTTGAATTAATATGGAGAAATTGTTTTAAGAAACAACGTTGCATGGATCGTTATGAGATATCGAAGATGCACCATTCTAAGTGGAATATCAATATAAACGAGCAATTAAATGTCGGAAAGCATAATAATCCAAAATGCCTATATTCCATTACGGTGAGACTGCACGTTGGAATAAGATCTGCAAGGCAAATACATAGTCTTTTTATAAAGAGAAGCATAGACATGTGTCATCTTTAGATATTTATGTCATATAGATATATGTTAATGTTGCATCAGTAAACTACTAAGGTATGTCCTAGAGCCGATATGGAATAGGGTTTATTTATGAATATTGATTTAGTGATAATACAATATTTACAATTCTTTATTATTGGTGCATATGTTTAAGTACATCTGCTTGATTATTATCTTTATAATATCTTAAACCAGTAATAAAGTCTTTGGCATCCTATGACACAATGTAGAAGAAATTATGAAGAGTGTATGATGTGAGATTCTTATTACACGCAAATGTGTCGATGCCAAAACTATCCCTAGTCATAACATTGATGAGTTAGGACATCATTGATGCGGATAGACTGACACTTGTTATATTGCTTGACTAGGTCAAGCAATGGTTCTCATAACTGTGAACATAGCGATATTTATAGTTAATATGTGGATGCTTGTTTTAGAAATGAGTACATCAGAGACCTGACAGTGAGATATTCATCTTTGTCATGAAAGACTCACATCATGTCGGTTGTGTATTATCCTAAGACTTGAGATCATCAAAGATACCTTAAGTGTATAAGCTATACTTTGACTCAAAGACTCGATACTTCGTAAGTATGAAGTATCTATAGATGAGAGATTGTGTATAATATAACACTTGAAGGAAATTGAGTAGTCAACAAAAGATTCATTGATCCCGAATAAAAGTAAGGATGTTATTGTGTTGGAAACTCGGAAAGAAATATCTAGCTGAAGTAGATCCTAACGTGAGTATGACTCATATGGCTCAATTAGAATAGTGATTCTAATAATCCGACAAGTTTACAACCATTAAAACATGAACACAAAGGGTTACATCAATGGAGAGTTTGAATGTGGTGGTGAAATAACGTATTACACGGTAACTCTATATGGAAGGGTATTATGGTCAAACCATATTTGACCTTCCAATACCTTGGGGGTCTGATGCATTGCTTGATGTCGGTCATGATATGCACATATGTTAAATTTATTAAATATGAATTTATAGTTTAAAGATGTTTAAATCAAATATGTGCTTCCTTGGTAGCTATAAGCCCTCTTAAATGACATAAGATGTCATCAGGCCTATTCATAAGATGAGTTGGGCCCTATTGGAAATAAGGAAGGAGGAATACAAATAGGTTAAAACATAATACTTATTTGGGCTTAAGTGTTAGGCTCTGGATTAAGTTATGTATTAGGCCTCCTTAATGAGATTAAATAGGCCCAACTCGCACTAAACTTAAATCTAATTCACTTAGAATAAAGTTTTAGGCCACTACCTATATAAAGAACATTAAGTGGCCAGCAACATGATGGAGAAAATGTTTAAGAGTTGTAAAAATGTTCACATGAGGTGTTCAAAGAAAGGAGCACAAATTGCGATCGCCTCCACTCTTGGATGCCCAAGCCACCGTCCCTTCCTCCTTCTCCTTCCTTGTCATCGACTTTCACACAGCAAGTATAGTTGATCAGTACTTGTTTCCTGCCTCTTGAAGGTTCAAAGTAAGCATCATCTATGTGGATCAATATTGAAGGTAATCTTGCGAAGAATTATTGTGGTTTGCTATAATCCGATAACGAAAGAAAGCAAAAAAATAAGGGTGTTTCTCCATTCACAAGTTTCAATAAAATCCCATGATATTAATGAATGCTTTGCGTGATAACTTGATCCTTGGGATCTTAGGATAGTTTAATTTTACTGCCATAATATGATAGTCCTAGGATAGATCCCAACACCATATACATTTCTTCCAAATCACCATTTAAAAACACATTATAATGTCTAACTGAGAATGTACCAATTCCGAATAGTTGCTAAAGCCAAGAAAGACTTGATTATAGTAAGCTTCGCCATAAGATTAAAAGTTTCCTTAAAATAAAAACCTTCTTTCTAAGTATATTCTTTGGCCACTAATATAGCCTTATAAATTTCTACACTTACATCTGCCTTAAATCTAACCTCAAACGCCCATTTACAACCAATAGGTTTGGCTCTTATAGGTAATGAGACAATCACTTAAGTAATGTTGGACTCTAAAGCATCTAATTCACACTACAAAGCTTCCCTCCAATGATGAATGTTGATTGCTTGAGAATAAGTGCTAGGTTCAAAAATGGAAGGATCTAAAGGATGGTGGTAGCCTATTATAGGAACTATAATCTTGAATAGGATAAGCTACATAAAAAATAGATGGTTAGATTACGGATTTTAATTAAAATTAGTAATTCAGAAGATATTGAGGTAGCCTTGTTTTAAGAATAAAATTGGAGTCAAGAACTGCAAGAATGAATAAAAGATATTGAATTAGAAGCAAACTGATGAGAATTAAGAACATGTGGAACAACATGAGAATTAGAAAAAGAAATAAAACTAGAAGATGGAGAAAGAAAGTGAATATGTCATAAGGGGTAACAATAGGAAAGACAAAATTGGAGTGAACAAGAGACTCATGTGAAAGAGACTTGAAGTTTTGTAAGGGAAGGAGTGACTCATGCAAAATGACATTTCTAAAGACAAAACAACTTTTAGCCTTTAGATCATACACTAGTAACCCTTGACCCATTAGATATCTCATACAAATGCACCTCTTGTATCTGGTTTCAAAGAAATAAGATCAGAAGCAAAATATAGACAACTAAATAGACATAGACAGCTAAAAAGACAGACTTTAAACGTGACTAAATATATTTCTTATAAAGCCAAGTCATCAAACTATCTATTAATTAAATAGATAGTAGTCAAACATCACAACTCAAAACTTAATAGGCAAACTATAATGAAATAACAAGCCTCTCCAAACAATGAGTAATAATAACTAAGTCTTAATCTCAAATCAATTGGAATCGATTTGAAACATTGAATAAATATAAAAAAAATAAATTTAATTTAATTATAATATTATATTTTTTATTTTCTTTTTTTATCTGTCTTTAGATAATTTTTTTTAAAAAAGAATAATTTATTTATCTATAATTTTATTTAATATGTATTAAAAGTATAATTTATTAATTTTAAAAATAATTTAGTAATAAAATAGGAGTAAAGGTATATTAAATAAAATAATTTTAATTTTAATTTATTTGAAAATAATTATATCATTATAAAATAAAAGTAATAGAAGGTAAAAATTTTAAAGTAAAATAAAAGTTTCAAAATATATTTTTAATTTATGAAAAATATGAATATTTTTTTTATTATTTTAAATGGGAAAAAAAGAAATTTATCATTGATACAGAATACATTTTTCATATATATATATTTTTTTATTTTTCTATACTTTATATGCTTGGCATAATTTATTAATAAATTTCTTATAGTAATTTAAAAAAAAGAACTATATATTAAAGCTAATAAATAAATAAATAAAATGATAAAAAAAAAGAAATAGGTTTCTCTTATTAATGTATTTCGTTTTCAATTATTTTATATATCTATTTATTTAATATATTTCCATTAGAGTATTAGAAAGCAGACGCTGCTCAGCTTAACACAGTCACAAGCTTCGCCAAGTCATAAGCACCAAACGGAAAGTTCACAGAAAGAGAGAAATGGGAATCACAGCCAAGTCCAAGGCCAAGACCAGCAACGAAAATTGGGGCATGGGATTGCTCTTCGTCTTCTTCCCAGAAGATAACTCCTCAGCCGCCGCCTCCTCCTCCTCCTCCTCCGCCATTGTCGATAAAGCTAGTCCTTCTTCGACCCCCAGTAGCAGCAAAACCATCAAAAGAACCAACTCCAATAGCCCCATCCTCACAAAAGCCCAATCCACCATCTCTATTTGTGCTCTTTTACTCTTCCTCACCCTCCTCCTCTTCACTCTCTCCACCTTTGAACCCACCATCCCCAATCCCACCACCACCATTAAAACCCCTCGCAGATTTCTCTCAGATAACCATCCTAACAAGCTCATAAAAACCCACAAGACAAAATCCAAACTTTCTTGGTTTTACAGCATTTGGACAAGTAGATATCATCCCAGAAATGGTGCTAAAACAAGTAAATTTCTCTCTTCTTTTGCTTTACAGGGAATGGGCAAGCTCTATAGCCGTGGAACCAAAGCCATGAGTGATCTTATTGTTGGTCATGTAATGGAAGACACCAATGAAGATGAGTTCAAGCTTTTCTTGAGACTCTTGCATAGGTCAGGTCTCACAGCCAAAGCGGACTTAGTTCTCATATTCAATTCTTCATCATCTGCATCAAGATTTGAAGCTTTGATTCAGGAAGAGAACGACTCGTTCTTGAAACTCGTTCGTCACTACGTAGAATTGAACACCACGAGTCATGACTCAGTGTCGGTGCCGGCGTTGAGGTTTGATGTGACCCAGTTTGTGAAGCGTGGGAAAAAGGAAACGGGAGAGCCTCTATGGGGGAAGAGAGTTCGGGTTAACAGTTACAACGAATCGGAAGAAAGTGAAGGAAACTTAACTCGCTTGAGTTACGGGTCAGTGGTGGGTTTTGAAGCGAGTGAGCTTGATCCAGAGAACTCGCTTTCTGGGTTCTTAGACCACATACCAATGAGTTTGAAGAGATGGGCTTGTTATCCAATGTTGCTAGGCCGAGTTAGGAGAAACTACAAACACATGATGTTAGTGGACGTGAAAAAGCTGGTAATAATCAATGACCCACTGGTCCGAGTCAGGAGTCAGAGTCAAGACTCAGTGTACATATCAACAAAACAAGAAACTACTAGCTCAACAAAGCATGGCAAGAGGAACAACAACTCAGACAAAACCCAGTTTCATTCTCAAGTTAACTCAGCGATTGTGATGGGAGGAACACAAGGAGTACGCCGGTTATCAAAAGCAATGCTGACTGAAATAGTCCGAGTAGCAATGGAACACAAGAGGAGGAACTCAATAACAGAAACAGCAATATTGAGTCAGCTAGTGAGCAATGTGCACATATTGAAGGACATAAATGTGATAAAAGCAAGCGAGTCAATCCCAGAAGCGAGTGTACTGAGTGAGTCAAACTCGCCAAGCCAATGGGGTAATTATAGAGTAATGCAACGAGGTAATGGTAATTATGATCTGAAATCAGTTATTATGAAGCAGATATGTTCATGTGAAGTAGATTCTGGTGTTTATAGAGATTGTTAGCTAGCAAAAATAAAAAAAAATAAAGGAGAAATTATAGTTTTTAGAGAAAAGAATAAGGAAAATAGGGGATTTGTCGTTTTTATATTTATTTTATTTGTTTTTACATGTAATTAATGTTATTAATTAGAAATATATATATAAATTATAATTATTTGATTGGCAAAAGCATTCTATTTCATATATTTTTATTTTTTTATTATTAAAAAATTTTACGATAGAAATTTTATTAAACTTTATATTATTATTAAATAAAATATCATGAAAGAAATAAATAATAATATGAGTGAGAAAGGTGGATTTATTTAAAAAAAATAAATAAAAAAATAAATAAATTGGGACACAGTGGTTGCTTGGATCTCAATGACATACAAGGGTTGTGGCATTAATGTAGGTACAGCCTTTTTCTCGTGATAAACTTTGTTATATATGATTAATTAATTAATTAATTTTTATTTGGTACTTAAGTACCTTGATTACCACGATAATAAAGAAAAAAATAAAATAAAATAAAATCCACCTTTAATTATGCAGACCCATGTGTCCTTCCAATCTTTATTAAATATCTCAAGGCTCTCAATTGAAAATTAATTTTTAAAATTTATTACTTTTAATTATATATATATTTAATTTATTTTATAATATAATAATATTTTTTAGACGACTTTAGGGCATATTTTGACCCTCAAAAGACATATTTGCAGAGGGATATGGAAATCTGGTTGGGAGAAATGAAAATGAAATTTTCTAGGCAGAGAAAGTGCAAGAAAATAATAATAAAAAAAATTAATATTGAGAGAGAGAGAGTCATGGAGAGAATGTGAGGCACCTGCAGCCTACGCGGCCGAAGAGAGAGAGAGAGAGAGAGAGAATTGAATAGAATGGGTTGGAATGCAAGATCCCCCTGCCTGCGCACGCGGTTCTGCTCCGACGACATCCTTAAACTTTTACGAAATTTATTGTAATTTTTAAATTTAATAAATTGATTAATAAATAATTTAAATTAAAAAAATACAAATTTATAATAATATATAGGTTTTGCTTGGGAAGAAAAAAAAAACGCGTAATTTAAGGGCACGTGGGTTTGGCTTTTACTTTTTTAGTTAGGCCAGCTCTTCACTCTCCCTCTCTCTCCTGCCTAACTAAATGACTTCACATGCTCTCTTTCTCTCTCTGACCAGAACCTCTGCCTATATAAATTAAAGTTATTTGGTATGAAAAGGTTTATAACCCCGATTTTAAAGAGCCCTCAATTCGATAGTGCAAGAAAATAGGTAAATCACAATATACGATAGTCTTTTAGATGGGAGGTTCAGAGATTCGATGCGCACAAAGAACTTATCCAAAAAATAAAACTCTCACACTGTCACTATCGAGACTCGAACCTTGGCTTTTTGATACTAACTCTACCATTCGAATACCAATCGTGCTAAATCCACGCGCGAACAATTAAAGCTCTTTTATTTATGGGTATGCATTTAATTCTATTTCATTATAACCCAACTACGTCCACTTTAGCCTTTTCTATTCTCTTCTTTTTTTTCTCTCTCCATTCAATTCCATCCTCCCCTTCATATCCCTTTTAAATGAGATCTTTATTGTTATAAATCGATTGTTAATGTCGAGACTCTTCAATAAATCAACCTGTCATCTAAGACTTTTGAAGTAATAAATAAATAAATAAATAAATAAATTACATCAAAATTAATAAGAAATTATTTTAACTTAATCTATTTATTTCAAAGTTATTAAATTAGTTACTAAGAATCCCATTTGATTATATTTCTTTTGTTTAGTAAAATTAATGCATAAAACATAAAGCATATTAAAGTAAAATCACAAAAGAGCATAAAAAAGGGACAAAGTAAAGATCTTATTATGCTAAAAATGAGTAATAAAGCAAAGTCTAAGTACTCAACCTTTTGAGATCAATGAATTGAAAAGAATAGCTTTTGGGAAATTTAAATGCCTAATTTTAAAAGTCAATTTTGGTATCATTGGATGCTTCTTCTTCTCTTTTTCTTTTTTTGGTGGGAATTACTTTTCTTTTTCTTTCTTCTTGGAGAAGTCTTTAGAAAATGTTGAATGGTCACTTCCTCTATTGGATGTTGAAACTTAAGCTTGTCACCATGAGAGGATAGAAGAAGAAGAAGAGGAGGAGGCCACAATTTTGTCTTATTATTTTAAATAAGAAGAAAATTCTTGGTAAAGAAAAAGAAAATTCTTCGGAAAAAAAACCCAATAAATCATAAAAAAATTGATATTAAACAAAATAAAAATCAAGGTTATAAATATTCAATTTATCAAAACTCAACTTATTCGATTAATAAATTCACGAGTAGCCTTATAAATATGCTAGTTTAATAAAAGTAATCTAACATAAAATTTATTAGAGTTGTAGATTAATCAAACTATCCAAAATTTGATTTTATAAAAATTCGATTTTTTTCGGTTTATTTTCTAAATAAATAGTTTGAATTTATTAATATTTAACTCAACTTTAAAATTAATTAAAATTAGTTGAAGTTAATTATTCATTTTATTAATTAAATACTAATAGACAAAATTCATTCAATTCATTTTTTTTAAAGAGTGAAAAATTAAGTCTCAAATTTATTTATTGAAATATAAATATATAACTTTTTTGAAAAATAATTTAGAGTAGAGGTAGAAATGAAAAGGGATTGAAGCCAAGTGATTGGTGAAGTGAACTATTCAAGCTTTTGTCAAAACAAGCATAGCAACACACACACATCAACAATGGTGGGTTTCCCATATATGGGAGAGACAATCACTAAGTGGATTTCAACACTAATTTCTGTTGCCATTGGGGACCAATTACACACACTCTCTCTCTCTCTTCGCAAACCCATAATGCTATTGTGTTTTCACAATATCCCACAAATATTGTGTCCCCAAGATTTAAAGTTCAAATAACAAGCTCATTTTTTTAGTTCAATAGGGGAAGCCTTTCTAGGGGCCCTCACATCTCGGTCTGACAGTGTGTGAAGAGATAAATCACGGTATGCAGCGACCGCTTAAGTGAGAGGTCTAGGACTCAGTGCTCATAAAGAACCCACCCAGAATGTGAAACTCTCACACTGTAGCTGCCGAGGTTCGAACCGTGGTCTTTAATTCCAAATCTGTCACCCAATTCTATTGTTCTTGTTGCTATCAATCAAATTTAAAAGAAAAAAAATAAAGATAAATAGAGCATTAAATAAGATTTGTATATAACAACCTAGATTTTAGACTACTATTAGAGTTAGGATTTCGACAATTTTTACGTCCTCAAAATTCTAAAAGTCTGAATATTTCATGTATATATACACTTTCTTAAATCTCATATGTCATAAAATATTAAATATTCACACGAGACATGCCATAAATATAGTGAGATAATAAAATCTTTGCATCATACGGATATCATCATGTAGTCCTACAATAACATAAAACATATATATATTACATGCCTTTAAAATATATTTCATAATTAAAACTTTTTAGATATAAAGACAAAGATAAACATAAACATGAAAAATCTAACAGTACAAGCATTACTATCTCCGTACATATATGTTTAAAGTCTACTCTAACTTCACTCCAGATTCATAGTTATCCTATAAAACTCATAAATGGATAATGTGATAAGTTAATAGAAGTAGCTTAGTGTGTAGATACATAAAACATTTATAAAATATATAACTTTCGTGTACATGAATGCATTATCATCAACCATTTCACATAAAATTTTTTTGTCACCCGTGACATTTCCAAATCTAATAGTACTCGATTTACTTGCAAGTTTCACAAGACTTTTACTTAATATAATCTAATAATATCCGACTTCCTCGCAAACTCTATAGGGCTTCTATTTAAATAAGGCGCATCATGACAGGGGCTCCTAACAAGCCACCTTAGACTTACTTTACCCTCTCATATTATGACATGTCATATATATCCTTATTAACATAATATAACATCACATAGATAAATTAGTGGGTCATCCAAAATGCAATGCACATATCAATTAAGAATACAATGCAATATTTACCGTGTCTCCAATGCATACAACATATCATATCATGACACATGGGTATGCCATAAAATATTTTGTGTAAACATAATACATAGTAATTTTGTATTCAATCACCTTTGATGACGTGTGTAGACCGATATCAGTGTGTCTCTATTGTCCCTGTGCATAATGTCTGCTCCTGCAATTGGAGTACTTAGGATTATAGACTAACTTATTAACTAATTCTACTTTGAAATCATTTTACAAAGTATCTCATAAATCCCCATAGAAAAACATAGAAACATGACATAAAATTTATTTAGGGTTGCTGACATGAGACTTTCGGTGGTGAGATTCAGTGACCGAAAGTATATATACAAAGTCAAAATGTCAAACCCTAGTCTAAAACTTCCTAAACTCAACATTCGACAGTCAAACTCAAACCTACAGAAAAGAAACTAATGTTTCAGCAACATCATTCCGGCTACCAAACATAAGTTAGAGGAGACTAGTTTCAACAGTCAAAATTATATTTTGGCAGAATATCAAAACTGAGTCCTCTTACATTTAAACTTACATCCAACCTCAACTTAAACAACAATATCTTGTATGATTAAACATTTTTATATCATCAATACTTACTTGCAACTCACTTTTTCATCAAATCATCTACTTTTAACATAAAATTTCATTGAGTTTTACTTTCTTCAAATTTATTTAAAATCAATATGCAATACTGACATTTAAAATTTTAGTGTTCGTAAACACTTGTTCAAGTTCCACCACTATTCACAATACAACTTAAAATTCCATTACCCGCACAGGCATAGTGCAGTTGGTACTCAGGTGGCAGATTTAGAATAAATAATTACGATTCGAATCTCGATAGCTGCAGCGTGGAAGTTTCACTTTTTGGGTGAACTCCTTGTGGTCACTGAGTCATGGACCTCCTACCTAGGAGGCCGCTGCATACCGTAATTTACCCCCTCACATACTGTCGGACCAAGGTACGGGACCCTTAGGGAGAGAGCTTCCCCTTTTGGAACAAACAACTTAAAATTTCATTGAAATTCAAAAGTATATTATAGATTAATATTTTATTGTTTAAATAATAAAAAAATGTTATCAAATGAATTATTTAATTTATAATAAAAATAAAATTAAAAATAACAAACAAAATTTATTATATTAAATATATTATATTATCTTAAACCATATAAAACAAACCTATTTTGCAGTGGATGGAATATTCTAAATCAGGACCACATTTATTCTGATATGACATGCTTGTGTTGTCACCCCATTTGTCTATTTATTATTTTGGATTTTATTTATTTATGAAAAATAATTTATATATTAAAATATTTCCAAAGAAAATATATATTTTTTTAAATAATATATTTTCATAATTTAATTGTGAAATTAATAAAGTATATTTATAATTAAAAAATGTTTTTCTCATTTTGTTTTAAAAAACAATGACTTAATTTTCTTTTTTATTTATTTAAAATATGCTAAAAAATGTTTGTGGGATTGAAGATATGGTTAATTATGAAGATCCTCTCATCCAAGTGTACAAAAATTCTCAATCTTTATCCACAAGAATCTGATAGAAACATTTCAAGAAAGGGACATTTGGATAATCTCTTTCAATTTAATACAATAATTTAAGTAATATTCAAAGGAGAGGACCCCAAAACTCTCTCTCTCTCTCTCTTTCTCTCTCTAAATATAATATATTATTATTTTTATGATTTGATTAAACCCACTTGTAATCAATCCATTCCAGTAGTTTGTGCTTTGGATAAGAATATATGCTCTTTCTTTTTTCTAGATGATATTGTGATTTTATTATTGATAATAATTTTTAAAAAGTATATTATTTAATTGTTAGCTTTTTGTTATGTACGTGTTGTAATATTGCTAATAAGAGTTTATTTTATACACTTGGAGAGACTGTTAAGAGGCTCGAGAGATATAGAATCCTTATCAACTAAGAAACTTGGTTTTTCCAGACACCAAAGCAAGAGAATGTGGTTATAAAATAAATCTATCTAATAGAACAGAGCTAAAAAAAAATGAAACAAATTAAAGCACTTTCTTTCTGATGGAACATAAGGGAAGAAAAGAAATAATTGCATATTCAATAGCTGCTGTGAGAAACCTTCCACTGGATAATTTTATACAAATGGATTGAAGTCTGGAGAGGGTATACAAAATCAATGTAGATGGAGCTAAGAGTATGCAGAATAGACAGACAGTAGAAGGCGATCTTATTCGGGATTGAAATGGTAACTGAATGAGAGGATTCATAGTGCACTTTGGACAAATCCTAAACTACTAGTTGCCTACGACTGAGTATGAGAATGAGATTGAGAAATATAATTATCAACGTTAACAAATTTAATAAACAACTAAATCCATTGTCCACGAGATTTGTCTCATTTAATGCTCAAAAATGCATTATGATAATAAAATGAATTATTTACTTATTTTTACAGATAACATATGCTACATGTCTTATTTTGATGAATGCGTAGATATAAATGCATGAGATTTAGTGTTTATAAAATGAACCGGAAAATGTTATAAACAGGAAAATTAAAGTTTATTAGGTTCCCGGATGATCAACAAATATTCATTAGAGGGGATCTAAACGGGCATGTCGGTAAAGACAGTAACGGTTATGACGGAGTTCATGGGGGTTTTGGGTTTGGAACCAGGAATGAGGAGGGTAAAAGTATTTTGGAATTCGCAGTGGCTTATGATCTATTGCTGGCAAATACTTGTTTTAAAAAGAGGGAGTCTCACCTGACCACTTTCAAGAGTGGACAGACTCGAAGCCAGATAGATTTTATACTGACCTGAAAAAGGGATAGAAGGAAATGCAAGGATTGCAAAGTCATTCCTGGTGAAGCATTAACTGCTCAACATCGGATTATGATTTTAGATATTAAGAGCAAAAGCAACTGGGGGAGGGAAAAGAAAGTCCTGGAACCAAGGATACGATGGTGGAAGCTGAGAGATC